>LACB01000309.1:0-32969 GCA_030142185.1 Penicillium thymicola
AGTAAAGAAGTTGATAGATAGAAGAGAAATTATCGTTGTGTGGGAATTATCGTTGACCGGGGCCCACCAACACCGGGTAGTGTGTTGGTGAAGGCGGTGCCACGATTATGGCGATATTGTGCGCCTGGGGCCACGCACTTTGTCCTTCGCGGACCCAAAGGCAACGAAAGTGATCTACGGTCTAAACAAAGGATTCACCAAGGTAGTTATACGCCGACCCCTGCAATATGCACGCCTTCTAATTGAGAGGATAGTCCGAATTCTACCCAGTACAAATGAGCGTTTCTAAAGGCGAGCCATTACCATCACTGTTCTCTACGCTGGATGAGACATTTCATGCGAATCTCCGCCGTTCTGTGAACCATGCATTCTCAATGAGCTCATTAGTACAGTATGAGCCGATGGTGGATGAGACGACGGAGATTTTCCTCGACCAAACAAGCCGACTCTTCGCTGATGGATCCACGGTGTGTGATTTCGCACGGTGGCTACAATTCTTTGCCTTTGATGTCATTGGAAGCATCACATATAGCAAACGCCATGGGTTTATCGAGAAAAACGAAGATATTGATGGAATCGTCGGTTCCCTGGCAAATATCTTCGATTATTCTGCCCCTATTGGTCAAATGCCATGGCTAGATAAGCTGTTTTGGAAGAATCCAATATTTGATCTCCTTCAAAAGTTGGGCTTATCAGATAATTCTCATCCTGTGGCTATCTTCGCAAAGCACCGCATGGAAGAACGTATGTCAGCAAAATTTGATGTAACGGGATCAAAGGATGACCTTCTCACAAGGTTCCTCAAGGCGGGTGAGAACCGTCCAGATTTCATGACAAACAAACGGATCCTTACCATGGCTGTCTCTATGGCCTTCGCTGGATCTGAAACAACCGCCATCAGCATTGCCGCCGTGTTTTACTACTTACTTAAGAACCCTGCGTGCATGTCACGGGTTAAACAAGGGCTGGATGATGCCGTGGACAACGGTACGATCGTGAACCGCTCAACAGGACTTGTCTCATGGACAGAGTCACAACAGCTGCCCTATCTCGATGCCTGTATAAAGGAAGCTTTCCGTATGCATCCTGCTGCAGGACTTCCACTGGAACGTGTTGTTCCTGCATCGGGAGTGGAGATATCCGGTCATTTCATTCGTGGCGGAACAATCGTTGGTTGCAGTCCCTGGGTTATTCACCGTCGTGAAGACATCTTTGGTTCAGACGCCGACGTATACAACCCGGATAGATGGCTTACTGCGCCGCCGGATCAAATAAAGGCTATGGATGGAATGATGCTCCAGTTTGGTGCCGGTTCGAGGACCTGCATTGGGAAGAATATTTCTCTAATGGAGATTTATAAAATTATACCTAGTTTTTTGCGGAGGTTTGAGGTATGTTCTCTTTTTTTTTTTCCCACGTGGCGCAGATATTAGGGATGCTAACTTATTTCTTTGTTAGGTACAATTGGCATATCCTGACCAAGAATGGAAACTGTGGAATGCATGGTTTGTACGCCAACACAATTTCAAGACGATTTTTACGAAGAGAGAGATTATAGTATGATTTAGCATTGGTCTTTTTTATCTTATGTATTGAATCCCGGGAATTTTATATATTTATTTTTGTTACCAAATGTGATTTCTCAAGAGACATCCTTCTTAATGAAAAGGCTTTTCGCGTCCTTTGCAATATCAGCATACATTACTGTAGATGTCTGGCTTTCTTAGATTAGCAGAGTAAACCGTCTTCAGCACAAATAACTATTCTAGTTGGATCAACATGTTGAATCATTATTTTATAATCCTTTCACATCAACCCTATCCCCAACTTTTGTACCAGAGCCCCGGTCATCGTAAAAGTGCTGGATTGAAGAGAACAAAACTGCGAAGGACTAATATTCAAGTGTGTGGACATCTTGTTAGCCTGTTTGGGGATCATATAGAGTGTCACATACCATCCATAGATATGGCCCTAAGTGGAACATTATGCTTCTGATCCTAACAAAGAATTAGTGGCTAGGAGGCCCTAGTAACTACATATATCATCCTACAAATGTAATAACATGTAATATCGAATGCAACACAA
This sequence comes from Penicillium thymicola, assembly GCA_030142185.1. NCBI lineage: Eukaryota > Fungi > Ascomycota > Eurotiomycetes > Eurotiales > Aspergillaceae > Penicillium > Penicillium thymicola. Next base: position 2,086 of record LACB01000309.1, read on the forward strand.
ACACCAACCTACACCAACATTTAGGCTGCAACATGGAACTGACACTCTTAGGGCAAGGCTGATCTGCGGGATTAAATCATTGGATATCATTGTATACGAATGAACTCCCCCAACTCATGTCTAGCTACAGCAGCCAAAGGAAATATACATAACTAGTGAAACTCAGTCTTATTTTTCCTATCACAGAAATAACCTAGAAATACACCGCTACTATATCCCTGCATGTATCTACCGGTCGACCGCAGGGACTACAAACAGCAACGGGTATACGGAGTAGAGCTAGGCTTTGTTTTTGTTGTTTTTTTCCTTTAACAAAGAAACTAGTAGAAAAAGATACGAAAATGACCCTATTGCTGTGTCAATAAGTAAATACCTGACACATTCTCCTGATATTGTACTACATATACTACCAAGTAGATGATAGTAGAGAATCACCATGGGAAACGATGAAGTGTCATAGTCACCACTTCATCACACTTCATCCATACCAGCTTGTACAACTATTTACCTACTTATATTCTATGTATATAAGTAGTAAATTAGCCAATTGTCACCCTGGTCACCCTATAGTCACGCTATATACACCCCTGCTAGCTGCCAGCGCAGCAAATAAAGAAGAACAAACGATACATCACTCCATAATACTTAATAAGCCGTTCATCCCCCCAATTCTACACTTTATTCCTATTTTTTTATTTCAACATCTTCAAACCCACATTGCCATCCTTATCCATTACTTTATTATGAGTGACAATAGGGGTCGTGGACGTGGTGATCGTGGAGGTGATCGTGGCCGTGGTGATCGAGGTCGCGGTCGCGGGGAAAGTCGCGGCGATTTAGCCTTCCGCCCAGCCGGTAGAGGGGATGGAAATCGTGGTGATTTCCGAGGTGATTTCCGAGGCCGAGGTGGTGATAGGGGTCGTGGCGATTTTAGAGGAAGTGATCGGGGTCGTGGCCGAGGTGGAGGTGATTTCCGCGGTCGTGGTGATTTCCGTGGTGGTCGTGGGGGTGGACGTGGAGGTGCTACCAACCTTGGCCCACCTATCTTCAGGTCTGCCTCTCACTCTTAGCTACTTACTCATTAAACAAATCTAATCGTTTCCTATAGACAAGGCGAACCTATCCCACCTCCTAATACCACCGTCACCAAGGCCGAAAATGACCTTGCCAAAGCTCTGACTGTGAGCGGCAAGAAGACAATCAGGCAGGCAAAATATCCCGAGCGTCCTGGTTATGGCACAGTTGGCAGACCGGTGACTTTGTATGCAAACTACCTGCCCTTGGCCCTGCCTAACAAGCAGCTGTTCCGTTATCATATTTCCATTGCAGCCGACTCTGCAGGCCGACCCGCCCCTGTGGGCAAGAAGGCCCGACACATTGTGCGTCTGTTGTTGGAGGAGCACTTCGCCCAGCAAAAGAACGGTATTGCGTCGGACTTCCGGTCTACCCTAGTCTCGTGCGTCAAATTGACCGAGGGTAAATTCGATGTGCGATACAAAGAGCACATTGATGATGACTACATCGATCCACCCCGGGTGCACCAGGTTACCTGCCAGTATACTGGTGAGATCAATCCTGCCGACTTGGTTAACTACCTGACCTCCACCAACGCCGGTGCCATGCTTGAATCCAAGTCTGAGATTGTGGCTGCTCTCAACATGATCATGGGCCACCACCCCAAGACGGATGACCAGGTCGTCTCTGTCGGAGCCAACAGACACTACAATCTACGTCGGGATAGCATGGAATCATTCAACCTTGGCGGTGGCCTATCTGTCCTGCGTGGATTCTTCGTCAGTGTGCGTGCCGCGACTGCTCGTGTGCTCTTGAACGTCCAGGTCAAATATCTGGCCTGTTACAATGAAGGGCCTTTGGCCAACGTGATCCAAGGCTACAACAACAGGAGCACTTATCGTTTGGAGAAGTTCCTCAAGAGCCTACGCGTTCGCATCACCCATATCACTCGCAAAAACAGTCGCGGCCAGCCCCGGCCTCGCATCAGGCCTATCTATGGCCTAGCCAGCTGCAATGATGGTGGCTCGTCCCCCAACCCACCCAGGATTACCTCCCACGGTGCTGGTCCCAAAGATGTGCAATTTTTCCTAGCTGAATCTAGCCCTCAACCCGTCGCTGTGCCCGGTGCGCCCGAGTCCAAGGCTAAGAAGGGAAAGAAAGCGCCCAGGGCCGGTCCTGCGGAAGCAGGTCGCTACATCACCGTTGCGGACTTCTTCAAAAAGGGTCCGTTGATCTTGACTATTCCTTCGACTCCCTCCCTCCTCGTGCTATGCTGACTTCTCTATTAGAGTACAACATGACTTTGAATGCAAACAACCCAGTGGTGAATGTCGGGTCTCGTGACAGACCTGTCTATGTCCCCGTTGAGGTCTGCGAAGTTGAGCCTGGCCAGCCAGCTAAATCCAAGCTTTCTGGCGATCAAACAGCCAGTATGCTCCGCTTCGCCGTCATGGGTCGAAAGCCGGGCCAGAACGCCCAGTCGATTGTTACCAAGGGCGTGGGTGTGCTGGGACTTGGCGAGCCCCTAAATGCCACTCTAGTAAGAATTACCTCGCTCCGAAGACCTTGTCAAGATACCTAACCCTCCTTTCGCAGTCTGCTTTCGGCGTTAACTCTTCCACTGAGTTGATCACGGTCCCTGGACGTGTTCTCCCCGCCCCAAATGTCTACTACAAGGACGGGAACAGGACCAAGGAAATCAGGACTCAATTTGGCAGCTGGAACATGCGCCAAATCCAGTTTTCCAAGCCTGCGGCCCTGAAATCCTGGACTTATCTCTACATTGATCAGCAAGGCTCCCGCCCAGTTTTCCAAAGCCAAGATCACCTTGACAAGTCTCTGCAAGGTTTCAGAAAGACACTCGTGGATATGGGAATGGCTGTGGGCGCCCACAAGCCCGGAAAACGTGTTGTCCTGACCGGCAAGAACGAAGCCAACGATATCCAGCAAGCCGTCCTCGATCTGCAAAAACAGCACAACCCAGTCTTCATCCTGGGTGTCCTCTGCGCTAAAGACACTGGCATCTACAACTGCGTCAAGCAAGTCTGCGACGTCCGCTACGGAATCCGCAACGTGAACGTCCTCGCAGAAAAGCTTATCAACTCCAACGACCAGTACAACGCCAATGTGGGCCTGAAAATCAACCTCAAATTAGGCGGTGCCAACCAAGCCCTGCGCACCGCCGACCTCGGCATAATCTCCGAAGGCAAGACAATGCTAGTCGGAATCGACGTAACCCACCCGTCGCCAGGCTCCGCCAGAACAGCCCCCAGCGTAGCAGGCATCGTCGCTTCAGTCGACGCAACCCTGGCCCAATGGCCCGCCGAGATCCGTGTCCAGGGAGCCCGGCAAGAAATGGTCGCCGACCTAGAAACCCTCCTCGCCTCCCGTCTCCAGCACTGGCGAAAACTAAACAGATCCCTCCCGGAGAACATCATCGTCTACCGCGACGGCGTCTCAGAGGGCCAATACAACAAAGTCATCGACGAGGAACTCCCCCTCCTCCAAGAAGCATGCAAGAAAACCTACCCGGCAGACCAGACAAAGAAAGGCCTCCCGCGTCTTGCCATCGTCGTCGTCGGAAAGCGCCACAACACCCGCTTCTACCCAACAACAGAACAGGACTCGAACCGCGAGAACCCAATCCCCGGAACCGTCGTCGACCGCGGCGTCTCCGAGGCCCGAGACTGGGACTTCTTCCTACAGGCTCACTCCGCCCTCCAGGGAGCTGCCCGTCCTGCTCACTACTTCACCGTCTGGGACGAGATCTTCTACCCCCGTCACCCGGCTAACAGCCCCGGCCCCGGCGCGGCTGATGTCCTCCAAGACCTCACTCACAAGATGTGTTACATGTTCGGCCGTGCTACGAAGGCAGTTAGTATCTGTCCGCCGGCGTACTATGCCGATCTGGTTTGTACGCGTGCGAGATGCTTCTTGAGTGATCTATTCGACCCTATGTCTCTTGTTCCTTCTGGTGGTAGTACCAGTGGCACTGACGGCACGGCGGATATGTCCCGTATGGTGGATGTCAAGATCCATCCTAATATTGCGGAGACTATGTTCTACATCTAGGTTGGTGAATTTGTGGTTTGACATCTATTGGATATCTATTATGCGCGTTTGCGTATCTTTCTGAAATCTTTCTGAAATCTATTTGGAATCTACTTGATTTGGATTGCATTTAATTTATTTGGTGGTGGAAGTGGAAACGGAAAATGGAATTGGAATTGAAACAATTTTGGTGGAGGAATGAAGGATATCACACTTTTGGACCTGGAGAACTCACTCACATTCACTCGCTCAATCTTTGGTCTTTGGAAAATGTCGTTTGGGGTATTCTGTCTCGGTCAGCTTCGATATTTGGACACCGGACACTGACATCTAGTTTACTATTTGGAGTAACTTAGCTGTGAGACTCAATTGAATCTTCAAACGATAACATATATGGTCCCTCAGTAGACGTGTACTATGTTTGTTATTCTACGCTACTTGAAGTAGAAAAGAATTTACGAACCTGCTGGAGAAATCAAAGTCAAACACTATAAATTAACAGATAAACGAATCCCGCTCTCGTGGAAATAAACTTGTACACTAGTGACATCTTGAGGGCAACAGGTACAGAAAGGTAAAAAGAAAAGGCAAAAGAAGATAGACAAGAAGGCAAATGGTTGAAGGTAATACACGCAGACCAAGCATTCCACACTCGACTCCAACTACAAGTTCCAAGCGCGAAGTAAAGGGGAAACCATGGGCCTCTTATTTTTTTCTGTGATTTTGCAGTTTCAAGGACAATGTCCAAAATTCATGCGGGTATCGATACATAGCTCGTGATCGGAAAGAGTCGGCCGTTGCTTGTCATATAACAGGAAGACGGAGCTTAGACGACTTCTCCACTGACAAGGGATACATTTGTAGTATCAAAGCTAAGCCCTAGACCAGCGCAGGCTCATTTAGTTCTCTCCGTGGGTCCAGCTGGGCTGGTTGTGGCCGAGAGGGTTGCGCTGCGCGGTGGCATTTCTCCTAACGGGCTCGGGAGACTGCTCGTCGTAGTTACCCCAGTGTGGCTCCATCATCTTATTGTGCGTGGTGTGTTTTTGGGCAGCCGGCAGGGGGGACTGCTCATCGTAGTTATCCCAGTGAGACTCCATCATCTTATTGTGCGTGGTGTGTTTTTGGGCAGCCGGCAGGGGGGACTGCTCATCGTAGTTATCCCAGTGAGACTCCATCATCTTATTGTGCGTGGTGTGTTTTTGGGCAGCCGGCAGGGGAGACTGCTCATCGTATTTATCCCAGTGTGACTCCATCATCTTATTATGCGCATCATGCTTCTGGGTTGGCTTGTTCTCTTTGTCAGAGGGCTGGGGCTGGTCCTCGTCGTCAAAGAGACGGTTCTCGTAGAGACGCTTGCCGCGGCCGCCGAATGAGCTGATGACCCGCCCGTCGTCCCCGGATTCTTCATCGGTCAACTCGAAGTGACGGTCTGTGTCGCGACGGGGCTTGACCACATTTGGCTTGCCTTGGGGAGATCCGTCGCCATCTTCGTTATCGCCGAAGCCAAAGTGGCGGCGTTCTTGTCCGCGTGGGGCGCGTGGGGCCTTCATGGGCGTCTCGACGTCGTCGAAGTCCCAGTGGGTTGCGTGTTTAGTGTTTGCCTGCTTGACTTCTCCCTTTGCTTCGCGCTCCGAGTTGTCGCCGCCAATCTCGAAGTGGTTGTATTTTCCAGGGGCAGTTTTGTAGAAATGGCGGTCTTCGTCAACGGGCCCTTTGCCGGCAGCATTTTCTTCGCCGATCTCAAAGTGGCTGTATTTTCGGGGGTCGGTTCTGTAGAAATTACGGTCTTCGTCGACGGGCCCTTTAGCGGCCTTTTCGTCCTCTTCGTCGACCGGGCCAGCCCGGCGCTGGGGCTTCGAGGGGGAGTCGGGCAGATGGTCATCCTTCACGAAGATATCGCTGAAGTTACGCGTGGCAGGTCGCCCAGACGAGGGCGCAAAGGGAGGCACATAGGCGGGGGCCTTCTTGGTAGGGGACAGAATCTCATTCAATGAACCTGCTCCGTAAGGATCTTGGGTGTATTTCTTGCTGGATGCAGGTTTGGGGGTCTCCTTGCTCGGGGAGAGGAGCTCGGTCAGGGAGTCGGCTGAGTAGGGATCTTTGATGCGGCGCTTGCCTGGGGATGAGGGGCGATTGGGGAGCTTGGTCTCCGAGTTCTGAGAAGCAGGCTGCGAGGGTGCCAAACGCGCTGTCTCGGCGGTTTTGAGAAGACGGAGTTGATCTTTTCCATCACGAACGGGCCATTGGCGTCCGCGCGCTCCAATAACCTCGACTTGCTTCAGCAATGAGGCTTGATCCCAGTAAATACGGATCTGCTTGATCAGTTTATCGGCGTCGAAGTGGACAATGTGAACCTGCAGGATGATGCATTAGCTTCCGATAACGCGACGCGTGTCGGGGAATTTACCGTGGGGAAGGTCGCGACACGGTCGGCCAGGAAATTATCGTCCATCGAGGGGAGATAAACCCCGCCACCCTCAGTGAATTCGAGGGTTGTCTCCATGTCTAGACATAGCGAGTCTGATCCTTCAATGGCGCTGATGACCTGGTGCGATTTCGTCTTGACCACCTTGGCGTTCTTCAACACATGAGTGATGACATTGTCGGCCTGCTCGAACTTCGTCGTGGTAGGAACATAGATCATGGACACATCGTCGGCCAATTTAGCAGACCTGGGATTATCCAGGAACCGCTGGTATTCGGTCTTGAAGTAGGACATTGTCAACCGTCTAGGGACAGGGGGTTTTTTGGAAGGAGGCAGATATTCCAGAGAAGATAGCTACTCTAGAATACTCTAGAAGCAAGCTAGATGAGATTGAAGTTACAAAGAAACTATTTCAATTAAGAAGAAGAGAAGAAAGAGGAAGAGAGAAAGAGGAAGCGGTTTGGTCTACGAGGCCCAAGTGGCGGGAGTACAACGTCCAAAATAATTATAACAGGGGAAACGCTAGAACCAGTTAGTCCTCGGTACCTTGCATATATATTCCAATGTCAAATAATAATGAAAAGTGGAAAATGCATAGAAAATGCGAAAATGCAAATAGAAAAACATTGAACATCCCTGAAATCATCTGAAAACACGCCAGTGTTTCACCATACGGGGGCCTAGGCTTGGGGCTTGGCTCGTCTCTCCGGCAACTGGAGATTCTAGAGAATACAACTTACACTTTAAAGGCTTTAGCCTCTACAGAGGGGTATGGATTGCACAGGGGTTAGACATGCAACTTAATGCAATTGTACATTTCAGATCAAATGCCCCTCAAGCGGTTGACACGATCTCTGATGGGTCGGAAGTCATTTCAGCTGCAATGCCGATCCAAACCGGGCACTCTCGGGTGGGAGAATTGATCGGTCTTTCATTGAAGTATAGCCATCCAAGTCAAAAAGTATGGCATGTGTACCGAGCAGGGACTTGTCAAACTCCAGCTCCTGACCGGCCAATTCTTTTTTCCCCTGTGAGGCAGTAATGCCATCCAAACTCGCCCTATCTTCGGGGATCGATAGATAGCATGGTAGATTATCGTATTGGTGAAAAGGGTGGGTATGTGTGTTGCAATCATGTCTCGTTACAAAGGTCTGTTAAAGAAAACCGCGTTAGAAAGGTCATATATGCTGGGCGCGATTCAAATGACTTACCCAAGATAATCCTCCTTGATGGTGCCAATGGCATTGATAGCAGCCACGTCGGGTTTGACACCGAGAATCTTCAACCGCAGACTGGTTCCTTTCTCGATCACTTGATCGGCATGATCAGTATATTGCGGCGGCACGGTGTTGGGCTCCCACTTGATATCGGAGGGGATGTTCTGATAGGCGTTGTCAGCAATGAAACTCTCTAGGATATCCAAGGTCGGAGCAAACAAAAACATACCTTTCGCGCAATGAAGACAGACAATGGACCCGCCAGGGTGAAGATACCGGTAGGCTTAACGGAGGTAACGATGGCATCGACCTAAGCTCAGTCAGCAAGAATTCCCAAAGGCGACAATCTCGGATCCCAAGCGCATACCGTCTCGCCGCGGAATGGCTTCCAGATGATCGCACGATATCTGATGGTGTATTCTGCCTGTCCGATTCCAGGCATCACCCGCCCTTCGCCAATATCAACCATGTCCATGACACAGATCACAAAGTGATCACCTGTGCACCGTCCCTCTTCCTCCTCGTTGAGTCGACCGATGAGGTACTCTCGCATGTTGGGTCCAAAATAGGACGGGTGCATCGAGATCACCTTGGTCTCTTCTTTGAGGAAAAACATCGTCGCGGTTATGGTTGGGGGAAAATGCGCTAATACCGAAGTGCGGAGTGGAAAGATTCAAATCGCTTTCGGGGACAGTGATGCTGTCAATCGAGGTCGAGGGACGGCGTTTTCGACCACGCGCTCATGACCTGCAACGGTAAAAGCACAAACAAGATGTGGCTGCCAGAAATGAGCGAAATGAGATCCGAGTACCCGTGGGAGTGGCAGAAATTGTATCTGCCTTGGATCTTGAACGAGGAGGCAGATACAGTTGCTGCAGGCGCAAGCTTTCCCTTCGTAAGAGCATCTCCGGTCTGGTGGGCCAAGTTTGGGTGGGTGGAGTCACGTGGTACGATTCTTCATCGGTGGGAAGTTGACTTGATATTTGCACGTTTCAAGTCATTGAAACTTCGATTTTTCCTTTGATAGGTTACGTTCTGAAATAGGTAGTCAGTAGTGCGCTTGACGATACTTTATCCTTGACGGGGTGAGGGATTGCTTCTTATATGAAGAATAATTGGATGATCTATAGCAGACCATATTTTGACGATATGTACAGAAGTAAATTATGGACTTTGCTCGCTTTGGGCCTTCTGGTTACCTTATACTCCCATTTTAAGCTATATATACCCTTGTCCGGTTGGCTTCGACTGATTATTGTGTTTCAGATTCAAGTTGAATGCATGCCCTGAAGCTATATATATCCGGCTGCTAGTATCTTAGATTTCGATATTCATGTTGCAACCGAGTTCTAAATTAACAAATTGGATAATCCAATACTGCAATGTAGAACATACAGCTAAAGCCATAATGTAGATGATCTGTACATGGTCTGTACATGTATGGTGGTTACCACACCTGGAGCCGCCGTTACGATGCCAAGACCCAATGTCCTCAGCGACCACATGACGCCAGGGCCAGTGCCGTGAATATCAATTGCACCACTCAACGCTTTCCGATAAAAAGATGATGCCACTTGCCTGATCTCACTCCCCGCAAAACTCCTCCCCCAGAATTCCCCATCTTTTTGTTTCCTACCCGGAATACCCGGCAAGATGGCGCTTAATCTTGAGAAACAGTTGCTCTTCGTAAGCATTAACCTTGGAACCCCGGAACGACTATAACTGACTGAGAACTAGTACGGAGCCTACCATAGCAATCCTGTATAGCGGCCTTATCCCCATCGCCAGTAGTGCGCACCTACTAACAGCGCAGGTCAACGTTGCAATCCACATCACCTGCGTCCCAATCCTACTGTTTACCGGGATCGTACTCGTATGTGAAACTCAGATTTTCCTAATCAAACAAGATATCCCCGATGTACCAAGATACTAACAGCGACTCCCAAGGCCTGCAACTGCCCGCCCTTCTTCACTCTCCCAGCCGCCATCCAAATCGAATACCTGCCGGCAAATGCCGGCACCATCGGCGCCCTTATCTACGCCACATTTTACGTCCTCCTAGAGCCCATAGCCGGCGGCCTCCTCGCACCCGCTGTTATTACAGCTGCATACTACGGAAACTACTTCCTCAGCACACACGGCAGCATCGTGAACTACTGGGCCGGGGGTATCCATATTGTGTCATGGCTGGCGCAGTTTATTGGACACGGCGTGTTTGAGAAGCGTGCTCCCGCCTTGCTGGATAATCTTGTTCAAGCTTTACTGCTTGCGCCGCTGTTTGTCTGGATGGAGGTTCTGTTCTTCTTCGGATACCGCTCGGAGCTTAAGAAGCGGTTTGAGAAGGGCGTTCAGCTGGAGATTCTGAAGTTCCGGAAGGAGGGGAATGAGAATGGCAAGGGCAAGGGGAAGGCGGCCCAATAGATGCTGACTTGTGCGTACAGCATGCAGCAAGGGGAGATATTGTTCGCCAAGACCGGCTGCTTTATGTTGTTCTCGGGTTGTCTTGGTTGACACTGAAAGTCTTAGTAGCTTTATGAGCGCGTTGATTCATATCTCTGTTATTAGCAAAGCGATTGCTTGTGTCTTTTTTTTCCCTATTCTTTTGCGAGTGTTATTTTGCATTGCTTTTGGGTCAATTTAGTATGTACTTATCACTTTCCCGTGATATAGGCGTTGATATTTTTGGCCAATATGTGATTTTATTGTATGGTAGTATTATATATCATACAAGCAAGTATAGAGACATGGAAATAAAGAATAGTAATAACATAACCAAGCTAGGTATAACAAAACATGCACCCGTCTTCGGTTGCCGTGACGAAAGCCATGACATAAGCGATTCACCTGACCAGGAATTCCGCCGATCCGAGAAGAGAAAAAAACGGAAGGACAGTGGCCCGTGGCACACTCTTCCGGTTGGCAATGTCAATGGAAGTAACTCATTCTGACCTTGTAGAATATTTCGAAAAATTTGGGGAATTTATAGAAATCATATAAAAGAGAAATAAAAAACAAATTATAGCCTTGTAGTAATAATAAAAGTTGTAACAAGATACACCGTGGCCTCACACTAGGGCCACCTCGGAGGGCCCAGCGTCAAAAACGGTTTAGCGCGAGTCCTGAGAATCCAATCCTCCCCCCCGACGACAAAGCTCTCCCTCCCGTCCACAATCCTCTCTCCTCTCCCGTTCTCTCTCCCCAATTACATCTCTCCCTCAGAGAATTCATCCTCATATCCTCTGAACCCCCATTCACAATGTTCAGAAACGCTCTGCGGTCGTCCAGCCGCTCCGTTGCGGCCGTTTCGGCCACTGGCCGCATCGCCTCGGTGAGTCTATCCCATCCCAGCCGCCTTCGTCCATCGCCAGTTCGACATCCTTCATCTCAATCTTGAGCTCGATCGATGCTCATACCTCATCATACTTCGACAACGATACTTCAACAATGTCTCGGACACATTTTCCTTCTCTGGGATGGTCATTAACAGGTTTTTCGTCCATTACAGGTCCGCGCGGCTGCTGCCGGTCCTCTCAACGGCGTTCGCTCTTACGCTTCCGAGGCCAAGGCTACCCCTACCGAGGTCTCCTCTATCCTTGAGCAGCGCATCCGTGGTGTCTCTGAGGAGGCTGGTCTCGCTGAGACCGGTCGTGTTCTGTCGGTCGGGTACGTCAATTCTCCCTAGGCGGCTGGGGGCGCGAAAAAAAATTCGGTCCCCGGCTACAATTCCGTCGAATCCGCCATTGTTTATCAACAATCGACAAAATACCGACACAGAAACTAATTGAGCTTTAAATAGTGATGGTATCGCCCGTGTCCACGGCATGTCCAACGTCCAGGCTGAGGAGCTGGTCGAGTACGTGAACCCCCAAAGTCTTGGCATTATCCAGACCCGAAAACTAACTCATCTTCAGGTTCGCCTCCGGCGTTAAGGGTATGTGCATGAACCTCGAGGCCGGCCAGGTCGGTGTCGTGCTTTTCGGTTCCGACCGTCTCGTCAAGGAGGGTGAGACCGTCAAGCGTACCGGCGAGATTGTAAGCACTCCAGCCCAACCCCTGGGTTCATTTGATATTGGACCCTGAATCCATCAACCCCTTGGCAACATTTCTAACACCACCCTTAGGTCGAGGTCCCCGTCGGCCCCGAGCTGCTCGGCCGTGTCGTCGATGCTCTCGGTAACCCCATTGATGGAAAGGGTCCCCTTAACACTAAGGAGAAGCGCCGTGCCCAGCTCAAGGCCCCCGGCATTCTGCCCCGTCAGTCCGTCAACCAGCCAGTGCAGACTGGTATGAAGTGTGTCGACTCCATGGTCCCCATTGGACGTGGTCAGCGTGAGTTGATCATTGGTGATCGTCAGACCGGTAAGACCGCTGTCGCTCTCGACACCATGCTCAACCAGAAGCGTTGGAACAACAGCAAGGCCGCCACCGAGGAGGAGAAGCTCTACTGTATCTACGTTGCCGTTGGTCAGAAGCGTTCCACCGTCGCTCAGCTCGTCAAGACCCTTGAGGAGCAGGACGCCATGAAGTACTCTGTCATCATCGCTGCCACCGCCTCCGAGGCCGCTCCCCTGCAGTACATTGCTCCCTTCACTGGCTGTGCCATGGGTGAGTGGTTCCGTGACAACGCCCGCCACGCTGTCATCATCTACGATGATCTGTCCAAGCAGGCCGTTGCCTACCGTCAGATGTCTCTGCTCCTCCGTCGTCCCCCCGGACGTGAGGCCTACCCCGGTGACGTCTTCTACTTGCACTCTCGTCTCCTCGAGCGTGCCGCCAAGATGAACAAGACCCACGGTGCTGGTTCCTTGACTGCTCTCCCCATCATTGAGACCCAGGGTGGTGATGTGTCCGCTTACATTCCCACCAACGTCATTTCCATCACTGACGGTCAGATCTTCTTGGAGGCTGAGCTGTTCTACAAGGGTATCCGTCCCGCCATTAACGTCGGTCTGTCCGTGTCCCGTGTCGGTTCCGCCGCCCAGGTCAAGGCCATGAAGCAGGTCGCTGGTTCCCTCAAGCTGTTCTTGGCTCAGTACCGTGAGGTCGCTGCCTTCGCCCAGTTCGGTTCCGATCTCGATGCCTCCACCAAGCAGACTCTTGCCCGTGGTGAGCGTCTGACCGAGCTCCTCAAGCAGAAGCAGTACTCCCCCATGGCCGTTGCCGACATGGTTCCTCTGATCTTCGCTGGTGTTAACGGTCTCCTCGACACCATCCCCGTCGACAAGATCCTCACCTGGGAGTCTGACCTCCTTGCTCACCTCAAGAGCTCCCACCCCGAGATCCAGGCCACCATCGAGAAGGAGGGCCAGGTCTCCAAGGAGTCTGAGGCTACCCTCAAGAAGACCATCTCCGCCTTCAACTCCACCTTCAACGCATAAGTGAAGAAATAACTCGGATGATCCTTCGTGGTCGGCTTTGTTTTCTTGACTCTATGTGTATAGACAAGATAGCCTGTACAATTTTGAGCCCATTGTTTTTCTGTTCTTCTTGGTGCCGGTGCCTGGTAGGAGATCTCAGTCTGCCCCTGGATGTAGCGATGTAATTATCTGCATGATCCTGGGGGGCGGACTAAGGATTTCCCGTAGTGCTGTTCGAACGAGAACTAAAAATGACTTTGGTCTGCCAAAATGTGATTATATCCTGTACGTTTAGATTTTATCCGCGCATCGGGGCGCAAGATGGGTGGACGACCGTTCTAATTCCGTCTGGTCTCCTTATGCTCTCCATGTTGGACCGCAATTATTTTCATTTGTTCAATCCTTTATACTGTAATTGTAGAATGTAGCTTTGTTGTAGTATTGTTTTGCACGACTGCCAAGGGATGTATTCGCATATGTCGGATGAACAGGGTTAGAGGTATGCCTAAATGGAATAACAACTCGAATTTATATACATGCCAAATCACTGACAGTTATGATTAGAAGCCTTAGTTCTATCTATATTCTCACAGCTATTCCATACCCCTATATCATCCAAAAGGCACGACCTGACAGTAGAGGCCGAAACCGGCATTCGACCTGTTATCGATAAGCGATCAAGATTTTCCCGGAGATCACCAAGTCCCCCGCGTCCGAGGACCTTCACCATTCTCTCTGTTACTGATTATATTGTTATTATCGTCCTTTTGCCATCATGTCTGCCCCTACCGATAAGCCCCCCTCCTCCTGCAAGGTGATGTTGAGCAAAAACGTTGCCAACCACCTCCTCACCGAAGTCCACGAGGGCCTCAAGACTCTGGAGAAGCCGCCTCACTTGGTTGGCCTGTTGGCCAATAATGACCCTGCCGCACTGACCTATGCGCAGATGACGCAGAAGACCTGCGAGGAGAAGTGAGTCTCTACATCATTTTGACATTATCCAGCTTCAATGGCTCCAATTGCTTCTTTGGTGGGCTGGATGGTGGGGGTAACTAGTATGATTCATACATACCCCTCGGGCAAAAGAAAAAACAGAAAACACCAAAAAAGCCAACCAAACCAGTCCAAAAGCGCAGTCAACACTCAATCAAAACAACCTACTAACATAATGCCTTCCTCAGCGGTTTCAAGTACTCCATGCGCCAAGTGTCCCGCGACGACATCGAACAAGCCATCCTGAACGCAAACACCGACAACAACGTCGACGGCATAATCGTCTACTACCCCATCTTCGGCACCCGCCAGGACCAGTACCTGCAGCAGATAGTAGACGTAACCAAAGACGTCGAGGGCCTGAGCCACCGCTACATCTTCAACATGTACCAGAATATCCGCTTCCTGGACGGCGAAGCCAAGCGCCAGAAGTCCATCCTGCCCTGCACCCCGCTGGCCAACATCAAGATCCTCGAGTACCTCAACATCTACAACACCATCTTGCCTTACGGAAACCGTCTTTTCGGACACACGATTTGCGTCGTGAACCGCTCCGAGGTCGTGGGTCGTCCGCTTGCTGCTCTGCTCGCTAATGATGGCGCTTGTGTTTACTCGGTTGATATTACTGGCGTGCAGAAGTTTACTCGTGGTGAGGGATTGCAGAAGAAGACGCATGAGATTGTTGATCTTGAGGGCAAGACTTTGAAGGATGTTGTGCCGCTTTGTGATGTGGTTATTACTGGTGTGCCCAGTGATAAGTACAAGTTCGATACTAGCCTTCTGCGTGAGGGTGCTGTTTGTGTCAACTTCTCTAGCGAGAAGGTATGTTTTCTTTTTCCTATTTGAGTCTGATTAGGACGTTGCTGACTGTTTTGATATAGAACTTCCCCTACGAGGTCCGAGACAAGGCCTCGCTCTTTGTTCCCTCTATTGGAAAGGTCACCATTGTCGTTTTGTTGCGGAACTTGCTGGTATGTTTCATCTCTACACTTCATTTATATGCTCAGTTGTTCTTTGAAACATCATCTAACACAACAAATTACAGAGACTCATCCAGAACAAGCGAATGGACGATGTCAAGCCCGCCGAGGCCACTGAACGTCCTGGCACCCTTGAGGCATCATCATAGGTTGCTCACCACTGATTGAAATTTCGATCTCGATGGCTACGCCCTGAGCTGGCCATTCCGTAAAAAATTATAGATATTCTGTTTGTTATTAGCCATTTCGATTATACTCTTGAGACTTTATGTTTCTTCTTTTGTTTCCTGTGCTTAGATATCTCCCAGTCGCATCCCACACTTGGAACTTATAGAGATTGGCTCTGTTGACCTTGCCTATTTTTCCATAACAAAAAGACTGTTTCTTGTTACCATAGCTTATTATTTACGTACTGTGACGTTTCATAATACTCCAATAGAAGACCTCGCTGTTGTGCTCGGATGATGATATTGATATAATAACAAATAGTCACGAGAACAACCGGGACTGACAGCAGCCAAAACATCATAACGCGTAAAGAACTACCGAGTCCACTTGGACATGAATAAAACAGCCCCGTACAGATAAACGGACCTAACATCCTGGCAGTTTCGACCTGCCACATCAGCAAATTCCACACTTTGAAGCTTCCAGCGCTTCAAGGTAATGACATTAAAGCACACGCCAGTCAGCCAATGGCTCTCAATGATAAGCCCGTTAAGAAAAGACAACCAGCATGATATACACGAGGACAACCACCAAAGCACACCCAATTGCCCACCAATATTGTCTCAGAAGGGACAGCCACCAGAGGACGAGGTCCTCCAAGCTACTTTCCCAAAAGTAAACTGATCCACCCCAGCCAACACATGCGACAGTGACTCTGTCGCCGACGTTACGTTGTCTTTACCGACGTAGATCTTGTGGAGAATTCTTCTAGGAAGAACAGACACGAGAGGCAAGGCAATGACCACAGCGTGGTGGGCCACGAATTGGAGACCGCGTGTTACGTCGTGGCCCCCGGACCCTAAGAATTGGGACCCAAATGGTAGGAGGATGAGACGTATGTGACTGATATAAGTAACCGGCCGATCGTGTGCCTTTGTCTGGATGTGGTAGAGTTGACCCTGTCGGGTTTGTTCAGCAGCGGGCTCGGCTTCTTTTTCTTCGGGCTCATCAGTGGGCGGCGTGGTTGCTGCATCTGTCGTTGTTGGTGTTGTAGTCCATGTGATTCCTGGCTCCCGTCGTGTGATCTCAAGCGTTTCGGTGGCGTTAACGAGGGCCTCAATCTCCTGTGGGGAAACCCACACAAGGGCGACTGTTATTTCGGGGAGAACTGAAATGGTCGGATTATTAGTTCGGCCATTCACTCATACAGTATGTTTTAGTGAGATGAGAGCTTACCCTGAGGTCGAACCGGGACAGATGATTTACACCCCATGTTGGAGGTCTTCAAGGCTGCAGGAAGTAGATGTGAAGAGGTCTTGATAATATGGACTTGACTGAGAGTAAAACCATATACTTTGAGAGCAGTTGAGCAGTAAGGTGGTATGTGGATGGGATCAGATCAAAGGCAAAGTTGTTCCAAGTTCATTGACTCGAACTCTAAGTCTGGAAAGTGTAGTCGAGCCTTAGTTCAATAGCCTTAAATAGAACATCCTATTCTAATAGATCAATCTAAAGGGCCCTGACCTAGAGTTGGCTTGCTCCCATATTGCGTGAAGTGTAGATATTGCATATGAAGTTAGTTTCACTGCCGGGCACTTGAAATAGTCACGTACACTGTTGGGATGCGTCTGATTAACTAGCCAAATGGAAAAAAGCACAGGAAACTGATATCTCCCTTGCTCATTTGAACAAGTAACTCCAATGCACTCTTCTTAATCTCTTTTAGAGAATGAACTAGCTTTGCATTTTGCAATAGCCCCGAAAGCACAACCTCTGATAGTAATTGATAGGTAACCTTCCATTTTAGCCCGACTTCTTTTCATTCTCCTTCGCCGCCAATCTCAAAACATCAATCTCACTGGCCACCCAGCGACGGAAAGGCTCGGGGTGGAATACACCATCTGCTGAGAACCAAGTTGTGAAGGGCGCCTCGCACCTCTTGTCCTGGAGAACTTTCCCAGTGGCAGACTTATAAGTGACATGGAGCTTGTAGAGCTTGGAGAACTTTTTGGCTGATGATGAGACAGATATCTGTGAACAAGTTCTGTTAGTAACCTGCCATAAAATATAATCTTTAAAAGAGTTGAAGATCAATTGACATACCGTCTCTCCAGTCTTCCTCTTCCCGGAGTATACCTCGCCAGCCTCAACAGCCCAAATCCAGTATGTCAGAATGCTATTCAAGACAAAGTATGTCCCTACTGCCGCAATAATCCAGGGCGAGGTAGTTGCTTCCCAACCAAGCGTACGGTCTGCGTAGAAAGTAAACGCCGCGATTGCGACAGCGCTATATCCAAGCAGGAAGCGAATGTTTGTCTTCGAGTAGTCCGGAGTGAAAGCGTATGGCGCAGGAAGATTGGTCAGGTAAGGAAGGAGAGCATCGTCACTCGTAGACTTGAGATCTATTGCTCAACTGTTAGTGTTGTTGCTGAATAGAGTAGATCGGGATTACGGACCATTGGTCGAGTAGACCGGCACCTTGGTGGAAGCCATGACAGATTTGAAAATAGATGCGAGTAAAGAGCCTTTTAAAAACCAAAATATCGAGCGTGGTTCAGCTTTCAGTAGAGGACCGTTGTTTATCGCAGGACAAAGATGCGGCGTGGCCCTTTGGAGAAAGCTGGAGCTAACGCGGGCCAATTACATCCCTCTCCGCCTGGCAACCTCTCCTTCGCGGCCCCTTCAACTTTCCATCCCCCACCTGCAGCCACCACTGATTTATTGTTTGGGTTCAAAGGAGGCACTTCTTTGATACTTATTCTGCCTCAATATGGCAATTCAAGGGGCTGAGCAGACCATCCTTAGGGATCCGGCGCTATTGTGAGAGAACATGATTCGATCAAGCGGAAGTTGGACTGACCATTTGGTTATAGCTATTGGATTCTCTTTCCCATTTCAATTGTTATGGTATGAAATACACCTGGCGCTTGGAGCTTGAATATTTGCGATGCCTTTGAAACTGAAACTAACCCCTCTTCTTGAATAGATCCTGACGGGAATCCTTCGCCACTATGCCACGGTCCTGATGAACACGCCCCCCAAATCACCATCCACTCTTGCCGAGTCTCGTGAACGCCTTGCTCTTCTCCGCGGTGTGAACCTCCGCAACAATGCCTGCTCCGTGCTGGACCGCGAGTCCTTCGAGATACGCAAGAACTACATGGTTACTGGATTCCGCAACGGCGCATTTCTGAAGGACCCCAACAACCGTGGCCAGCCACCCGCGAACCCCATGACCGACCCGGCGGGCATGGAAGCTATGATGGGAATGCTGAAGGGAAACATGATGATGATGATCCCGCAAACCTTGATCATGAGCTGGATCAATGCTTTCTTCTCTGGCTTTGTCATCCGTATGTTGCATTTTGATATAAATGGACATGTAGCAACCAGCTTACAGATTTTACAGTGAAATTGCCATTCCCTCTTACCATCCGCTTCAAGTCGATGCTGCAGTCCGGTGTCATGACTCGCGACCTTGATGTGCAATGGGTCTCCAGTCTTTCATGGTACTTCCTCAACTTGATGGGCCTTCAGTCCGTTTTTGGATTCATCCTCGGCAGTGATAACGGTATGCATCTATCTGACCCTTGCCCATAATAACCGTCACTAATAATCTTTAGCTGCCAACCAAATGGCTCAGCAGATGGGTATGGCTAACCCTGCCGCAATGGTCAACCCGCTCCAGCCCGGCCAAGATCCTGACAAGCTGTATCTGAACGAAGCGGAGAATTTGGAAGTGATGGAGCACTTCTGCATTCTCGATGGAGTGGAAGAGAGAATCCTGCAAAACTTTGCTCCTGCGGGGATCTAGTTTCGGCGTGACGTTGCATGTGATGTCTAGTGTTGGTGTATATACCTGTCTTGAGGTCATCGCTGGCTTTGGATAGCATAAAGAATAGAATGTGCCATGTTTTTAAGTAAGCCGCAATCATCTACATAATTTACCCGAGTGTTCTTGAATGAATCATATTGCACAATATCCATAAATCGTACTCATAACCAATCACTGTTGACGGTAATTAATCACATCATTCAAGATCCAGACTTCCCCATTATGGACCTTCTCCGCAATTGAATCAACTTCAAAATTGCCAGGTTGGATCTATAGACAGTCAGTTATGATACCAACGACTCGGAGAGGACAAAACCTACAAAGATCTTATCACCCTCCTTCGTCCATTTCAACTTCTCCCCTGCAAGCGTCTCGACCTCTTCCCCAACCCTCCAGGGACTGGCAGGGATGAGGTGGGCCTCCACGAATCGCTGTAGATTCCGCTTTGCGCGGTCTTGACCATCCTGCCCCTCATATGCATTTACCTCTCCGAACTTCTTATAGTCCTCTGGATTCTCCCAGGGCTTCCGCGGAAGCGCCTGAATTGCACTGTTGCGTGGTGCTAGGACTGTAATGTTCCTGGATGCATCATTAAGGCGGTTGGCGACTGACTCAAAGTCACGGGTCAACCGCGCAAAGATATTGATGCCCTTGGTCTTGGGCAGGACATCTGAGATGATGGGGCTATCGCTGTCTTTTGAGTTCACATCCTCGTCCGGAGCCGTCTTTTGCGGCTGGACAGTACCAGGGAGTATCTTATCCATTATTGATCGGTGCTCTTTGTGCTCGAGAGCTAGTGGCTGTTGACGTGAAGGGAAGGGATATGATAGGCCCCAGAGTGCAGATGTTAAGCTAGCGAAAAGAAACGTAAATAGAATACAGGCTGTTAGTCGATTAAATCCTATGCTGCGGGTTGGAGCCATTTTGCTGCAATGACGCTGGACAGAGAAGCAGGTCATACAACATCCATGACGCAACAGGCCTTGGCACGTGATGTGGGAGATAACAGAATCACCTGACCCTTATCGATAAGGGCATCCGGCCACAAGAAATTGGCCGATGCGATCTTGGTCTTGCCCCCGCAATATACACGTCTGGCGCTCTTGATCGATTCGATTGGTATCATGTCGGCTCTGCAGACCTTTATGCTGGTCGTGGACCACGACAAAGAAGAAGCCAAGCGCATTGCGGAGGGAATCGCCCACGGTATGCCGATTCGCCCCGCACCTGAGACCACTTCAAATCGTTGCATTACTAACGGGAGTGAATATAGATGTTGAGACCAAAAAGGCGACTCTGATTGATACCGTCCAATCTCTCGGGGAATATATTAATGACGAAGACCCGATTTTACGTGGAAAGGCGATTTCTTATCTTACGGCCATTATTCAAGCTCTTTCGCCGAAATACCTCTCGAGACAACAGATCCAAGTCTTGACTACATTCTTCTGTGATAGAATTGAGGATGGAGGTGCCGTTGATGGGTTGCAGGCTCTGCAGGGTCTGGACCGGTTTAACAAGTTTTTGGCTACCCAAGTAGCACAAGCGTAGGTGCTATACCTTTTCGTTGCATGCGACATCCCTGTGTTCACCGGGGATAAAGCTTAACTCGATGATGACCCAATGCTGATTTATTGATATAGGCTTTTCTCCAACTTCCAAGATCTGCAGTCACGGTCTCAAACGCAACGGTTCCACGTCTATCAATTGCTGAACGATTTGATGTCAAACCACCGCGGAGCTATGCGTGATATGGGAGATATTTCGCTTCTGGGCGTTGTTGATATCATGACGGGAGAGAAAGACCCCAGGAATTTGATGATTGTTTTCTCGATCCTGAAAGTCGTTATGGTCGAATGGGATATCTCGAATCACATTGAGGTATGTGTAATGGTTTTTCTTTTAGTCGTGGGTTCTGCTAACACTAGACAGACCCTCTTCGACTCGGTATATAACTATTTCCCAATCACATTCCGACCTCCGCCCAATGACCCCTATGGAATCACCGCACAGGATCTGAAGGGTCGTCTTCAAGAATGTATCTCTTCGACAAGGCATTTTGCACCCCACGCTATCCCCGCCTTATTGGACAAGCTTGATTCTACTTCCCCCAATGTGAAGGTAAGATTGTGCAACAAACTATGATATTGAAACCACCTAACAAATCTATAGAAAGATGCACTTAGTACATTGATCGCATGTATCCATTCATACGACCCCGACACAGTGTCCAAGTTTTCCATTACCATATGGGAAGTCCTCAAGTTTGAGATCCTCAATGCCCAAGAGGAGTTCTTGTCTGAAACATCCCTCGAGGCTCTGCAAGCAATCGCCCAACGACTATCCGAAGGAGTTACTGAAGTGTCACAAGAATTGCCTCTTGCAAAGTACCTTCAGCCAATCACCAAGGAGTGCAACGAACAACTTCAGGAGCCTCAAAACAAGCAGGCTAAGCCGGCCCAGTCGATTCTCAGTTGTGTCTCTGCTGCTTCTCCCGTTTCCTTTATCCTTGTGGTACAAACAGTCGTACCTCCGATTTTCACACTTTACCAAGAAGCGGACGGAATTGTCAAACAAAGGGCACTTCTGGAAACTTTGAATGTCTTGTTCGAATCTGCTACAACCGTATTTGGACAGTGGACCACCCGAGGTGGTGAGGCCGCTATCGAAAACCCGCTACTGGAATTCAAAGACCAATTCTCGGACCTCTTCGGCCAGGCATTGATGGGTGCAGCTAAGGAAGAGGTTTCCTTCCGGGTGACTGCCTTGAAGGGCTTCTTGCATCTGTCGACTTTGCGTCATTTCTTCCAGGAGAATGAGATTGGGCTTTTCGTGCAATATCTTGACGAAATCCTTCTCAAGGAAGAATCTGTTGGCCGGAATGATCTCAAGAAAGAAGCAATTGCTGCTCTTGCTGAGATTTCCAAGCACAAGCCCCGCCTGATTGTGGATATCACTTTCCCTGCGTTTGTGGCAACTCTGCCAGAGGAAGATGAAGGCTCGGATGTCCTTTATCTGCCGACACTCGAGACCCTTGCTCAGATCAGCGTTGAGAGGGACATTTTTGAGACACTTTTCCGTCGTCTGTTTAGCAAACTGTCTATTCTGCTGCAAAAGGAGAAACCCGGGTCAGTTGCTTACCCACGTGCAATTCTCACTACTTTGCTTTATGTTATGCAGCAGAGAAACATGGAACAAGACCAGAGTGTGGATTTGTACTTCGATAAGGTCGTGGTTGGACTTTGCCGCGATGTCGCGGCATCGGCATCTGGCAAGGCAAAGAACCGTATTCTCAATGATCCTACCGTGCTTGATACTTTGGGCCGACTTTGCAATCTCCTTGTGCGATCTGTTCCCATTCAGAAACAGGAACAAGTTGCCGAAAATGTCTACAGTCTCTTCTCTGCAGCTGAAGATTTTGTGCTTATTCCGTTCACCCAGACTACAAATGCGGACCAAGAACGTACGATCATTATCTCGACATACCTGCTCGCGGGAATTTCCAAGGACTGCGGCAAGACAATCCCGCACACCAACCCAGACATGTCGGGTTTGCTGTTGGATCTGGTTCATCGTGCAGTCTCGAGCACCGAACCAGCAACACACCAAGCCTACCTACGTCACCTGGCCTTGCTTGTCAACAAGTTCCTGTCAAAACAGGACCTACCAATCGCCGAGAAACTCTTTGATTATCTCCTCCAAGGCCAGGACACAGAATCACAGAGCCTCAGCCCTGCAACAATCCGCGCCATTTTCTGGGTATCCAAAGCATTGATCCTCCGCCTAGCCCCAACAACCACCCACATCTTGACCTCCCTCCTCAGTCTCCTCTCCTCCCCAGACCAGCAAACTAGCGCGACAGCGGCACAAGGCTTCTCCATAATCCTCGGCGAGGACGACATCCTCTCCGCAACCAACGGCGCCACAATCCGCCTCCTCTGCAGACAGCGCCTCTTCACAACAGTCATCCCTCTGATCTCATCTCGCATCCGCGAAGTGAACATCGCCGGCACAGATGACTCCGCCGCCGCCCCCAAAGCGCCCGAACACATCAAACCAGCCCACCTAACTGCCCTGGCGGGTATCCTCTCCACAATCCCCACAGCCCTGGTCATGCCAGAACTCCCCACCCTACTCCCCCTCCTCCTGCAATCTCTTGATCTCCAGACCGCCGACTCTATCGCCGTCCGCGCAGCAACACTCGATACCCTCGCCGTTATAATTCGTGATAACGGCGTCGTAGTCATCGACAAGTGCGGACATATCCAGAGTCTTGTTACAAGACTCCTCAAAACAACAGCTACAAACATCGGCCCTGGCGCTGTTAACAGCCCCCGTCTCCGTGCGGATGCTTTGAGATGTCTCAACCTCCTCGCTACGCACCAGGTGCCCGGCGCTGCGGCTAACGCGCGTGCGCCACCGGGTATCTCGCCTCTCTTGCCTGTCAAGGCTCAGGTTCTGAGGTCCTTGCGGGTGGTTCTTGATGACCCTAAGCGTGATGTGCGAAAGGCGGCGGTAGATGCTAGAGCCGCTTGGCTACGTGGTGTGGATGATGCGCCGGAAGAGGAAGAATGATTATACTTGGGTTAAAGGGAAGAATATACTCGTATTAAATTTAGAGGTTGTTTATCATCATACAGCATAGACTACTGTTGACGGACGTCGGGTTTTCTAATAGCAAAAGGAATGTTTATATTCTCCAACATCTACATGGTATTTCTAGATTGGTGGCTTCAACATCAGAACACAATAAGTGTACTCCAGGGCTGACTTCATACTTGATGATCACTGATGTGGCTAACCCTAATTGGATTGGTCTATCTGACTGCAGCTGCAGGGCTATGAGCGAGGCTCAGCTTTTGTCAAAACGACATTAACCCTGCCCATGACCTTCACACAGGCTGTGCAACGTTAGAGTCTATGGGAATTCCTACAAGCTTCTATGAATTCCTTTCGACAATCAACCAACTTGTGTATCAGGAGCAATCAGATGACTCTATCAACGTTGAACCCAGTTCATAAAACGGAATTGTCATCAGCTACAGATATATATTTACCAAACAGCCGAACTACTCAAATTCATTAACCACAGGAAGATTCTAAAAACTCAAACAGAATTTTTATTTTTTTTTTGACTTTTGTGTTATGTTAAATGCAACTTCATGTTGTCCGGGTACACGTATGAACCCATAAAGATCATAGGAATCAAACAACAACAACGACAGGAATACATCTGTCCCATTCCCACTTCAACCCCGAGATCCATCTTCATCCTCCCTATCCCATCACCACTTGTGCTTCTCCTTGATTCCAGCTGGCGGAGCCCAGGGTACTAATGGTTTCCCCAAGTAATTGGACGACTCCTTGACCGTACCCGCACCACCCTGACTGTGGTCATTCGACGTGTTAGTGCGTTTGTCAAGACTGGCAGGACCTCTGTTCCAGTACCCGACAGCATCGATTTTCTGCACGACAGTTTTGGCAAGTTGGAGCATTGCTCCAATTCCCGAATGGCCGACTTCAGCTCCGAGGGTACTCAGCTCTTGGTTCGCAGTAGAGGGAATCACATTGGTAATATCCGCACCGAGGAGATCTGTCGCACACCAGGACTCATTGCGATCACCAGGTTCAAGGAAGGAATTCGATTTCAAGATGTCGTCCACTTTGCTGCTGACAATGGAGGCTTGCCACCACTGTTTTCCATCCTTGACCATTGTTTCAAGCGGGCCGTTTTGCAAAACCATGATACCTGGATCTAGGATAGAGGGGGTGGCAAGTAGTTCTTGGGTTTCGCTGATTTGGAGAAACAGGTTCTTACTATTTTCCGAGCGGTAACGGTGACGACTCCACCGTTCCATGAACACCTTCTCGATTTTGATCTTTGACGCAGGCGGAAGACAGATCAACATGCGGAGATGTTTATTGTTTGGTTCTACCCGGATGCTTTTCGCCATTGTTCGTGCAGCTTCGTCAAGCTCCGGGTCAGCACCCGTGATGTATTCAATGAAGCCTTGTACCCTAGCAGCTGCGTCCCAGACATGTGAAGGGAAACTCAAGTGCACTGTGCCTAGGGAGACCTCAGGATAGCGAATCATAGCATGTCCATATTCATTCACTGAAATAACAATGGTTCTGTTCGGACCAGCGCGGCACCAGAACTCGTACTTTGCGCCTCGGTGGTTGTACTTTTGGTCGAACAGACGAGATTGATTGACCTCCAAATCGACGAGGTAGTCAATGTCCACAGGAGACGAAGTCAGGCGCTCGAAGAATGATGTTGGAGGCGGTGTCAAGTTATTCTCAGAGAAGAACAGCTGGTGAACTTCCCTGTAACTCATCTCCTTCTCTTTGGTTGAAGCTGGCAGACTGGGCATGAACATAAGACCGAACTGGAATTGAAGGCTCAAAGTTCCTGGAAAGCTGCGGACTGCATCAAGAATTGGTTGAAGGAATCGAAACAGAGACTCTGTTGAGTCATGAGCAAGCTTCTTTTCTTTTGATGATTTCACAACCGCCTTCGTGGGAAAAGCAATGTTTTTTGGTGACTGTGCTTGTGTTGACTTAGATACTGTTCTTCGGTGCCAGGAATTAACAATGGGGGCTTGAACCTTTGCCTTGTTCTCTGCATTGGTTTCAATGTTTTCCTTTCGCTCCTGAGTATTAGCAGTGTGGACTTCAGTCCTTGCCCTTTTCACCACTTTGCTCACCTCATCCACCCAATGAAAAGCCTTCTCTGGAGGCCGCTGATGGAACATCGTCTCGCGGAATTCTCTTGTCCGAGTCTCATCTGAGATAGCCAGATTTTCGCCAACTTCTGTTTCCGCATCTTGCTCCTCGTTTTTGGAGTCGGATTGTTGCAAAGAGACATTACCCGAGCGAGTAGAAAGCATCTGAGGCGAGATATCAATGAGATCTGGGTGAAGAAACGGTACCTTCTCAACTCCCCGGCCAGGGCTTTGCCGTTGCTGAATATCACCACGCGGAGCAATATAACCCGAAGTAGAAGACAGAGTTTGAGGTGTAGAATCAGCTGGGCTAACATCAAGGGGTATCGAAATCTCCTCAATGCTAGGAATTGCCGGGGTAGGATTGTCCTTGATTTGCTGGAGCAGATATTCTAATGCTACTTCATCGGCCTTGCTGCGGAATTCAGGAGCCTGTTTAGGGGTCTGTTCATCTTCAAATACGTCATTCACCTTAGAAGAGCCAGCAACATCCGGATCAGGCAATGACATACCTGTAGCGGGCCCCAGTTTAGCAGGCTCGCTAGTAGCAGAGGCCGGAGTCGTCTCTCGGGGAATCATCTGAGTTAGCCAACGCCGCGTAGTTGTATCCTCGATATTGGGCGTATCGAAAATATCATCAGGTTGAGTAAAAGTGATAGCCTCGCGATTCTGGGATTGGTCATGTTGAACATCTGTAGACTGCTCCAGACCGCTTGATAGGACTGTAGCTGGCGGATCGAACGCAACATTGTGCTGCAAACCACTATCGAGGCTCTTCAATTCCCAATCAAGATCAATGAGAGGGCTGAGGTCTTCTATGTTCTCTTTGCTGAGATCCAGCTGAGTGGATGTGGTGCTTGGGTGTTTTTGATCCGTTATTTTTGGCTTGCTGGAAGCTTCCTCCATTCGAGTTTCCCTCGGGGTCTTGGCCGTTTCAAGGATTAGCCTTATATCCCCCATCACTGAGTCGACACCTCGCCCTTGAGGTGTTGTATTCACCTGTGGATCCACTGCATCGAGTATTCCCAGAGGCTGAGCCCTATCGACTCTTGGAGAACTAGAGCGAATTGGTTGGCGCAGAGTCCTAGTCGGCTTCTCTTCCTTGTTCGCTGGGGAGATAGCCAAATCAGCTGCATCTGACTTGTCTTCCGGCTGTTTGGGTGCTGCACCCAGATGAGTGGGCAGAACTGGGAGACGCGGGGTGGCAATTGATTTCGGTTCCTGGGTAGAGGTAGGACAGGTAGAAGTCACAGGACCGGTTGCCTTAGACCTTGTTTCCGGTTTTTTGGAACCTGCATTGGGAGCAGTGGAGTCAGCCGCGCTACGAACAATACCGAAGGCTGTTTGTTGAGGGACTGATACAGATAGACAGGGTACATGTTGCTCCCTGGTTCTCTCCCTATGGCTGAGTCTGCTAAACAGGGAGGTAACTGGTTCACAAGGGGTGTCTGTTGGCTTCTCTTGTCGAGGCTGGGTAGAGGGTGCTACAGTTCCATCTGGTCGCATAACCACACGTCCCTTGACGCCGGCAGGATTGGACTTGAATGGACCGGACTGTCTCTGGTCCCGTGGCGCGGAAACGCTGGACTCAGGTGGAGGCTTGGACCCAACAATCTCAGGCGAGGTGGGCTCATCCCCCAGTGGTGTTTTTGTACGACTGTCGGTTGCCAAAGGCTGTTTAGCGACACCCCGAGAAATCCATTTGTCGACATCTTTTGCCTTCCCAGTAGAGAGATACGGGTGCTGAGCATCGCTCCTTTCTAGAGAGGTCTCACTTTTAGGCGGGAGGTGCCGATCGATATGCCCTAGAAGGGGGTCGTTTTTTGGACCTATCTCTGGAAAATGATAGTCTTCCCAATCTCGAGTAATGCTCGCTTCCTTCAGGGCCACTTGCGGTGGCTGCCGAAGTTTGCGAAGTGGACGGAATTCGTTAGCGAGCTCGTCGAATTCACAAACCACCAGAGTCATTACATTTGGAAGACGAAGAGAGGAATTTCGGTCGATTAAAATACGCCACAAGGCAGTGGCACTGATCTGTGCATATGTCATGACGCGAAAGGTAGCGTTTTCCCGTTTGGGAGCAAGGATGATCAGCCCTCGGTTTTGGTTCTCAATGAGATCCTAGAGAATATATATTAACATGCAAGACTTGGAAAAGGAAGAATTAGGACTATACCAAGCACTCTTCAAGGGAGTCGAGTATATCCATTGCCTCCTCGATGTTGTCCATGTGTTGTGCAGAAATACGGAGCCCTCGGGCTCTCTGCACTGCAATTTGTGTTCCTGTCATTTCGGAAATTCGACGTAGTAAAGGGCCTGAGTCATAGGATATGGGGCCCAATCCCACCTGAGAGGGATACCAGAACTTGACAACGGGTCCATCACTAGTGGGTTGTGTCGGCATAATTTCCTCGACTAGGGTTTCCGCCCCTGGCTGCGCATCGCTTCCGTAGTCAAGAAGAGGATTGGGATCGAAGTATTTCGAGGTCCGAAGCTGTTGAAATCTCGGCATCTTGAGTAGAAGAGACATTAGTACAATATGACTAGCGCGCTGGGAGGCATTGAAACATACCTCAAGTAGATCATCATTGCGATGCTCTTCGATATAAGTTGCAAACAGGGATGTGATTTCGACATCAAATTCATCATCAAACTGACCAGTGACAATCAAGAACTAGGTGGGATTAGCAGAACCACCATTATAAATGTAGTATATAATGAACTCACATGCTTATCAGGTTGATATTGGACCTTGATCGAAGCACCGGGATTCAACTCCCTATAAAAGAGTCAGCTTTGATCAATATAAGTGTACATATTGTGCCATACTTGAGCTTGTCTCGGAATTCTGAAATCTATATTGAGTCTGGTCAGTCCCGGCGATTCGGAATGATAAGCATGCGGATGTTAGGATATAAACTTACCCCTCGGTCCTCCAGTGACCACATTGAACTCAAATAAAGTGTCCGGCTATCAGCCATCTTGAATCGTATTTTGGAGAGCTATGGGTGGACAGGTGTAACGATGCGGACTTGAATGGGGATGGACGCAAATGAATTGGAGCCGGACGTCAACCGGCTGGACGCAAATGGATTGGAGACAGAGCTTTTCGGCCTTCAATCGATTGGAAGACGTGAATTGGTTCGAAACATGCACGAAGAAAGCAATTCAGCAAGAGGTGGGTTGATTGGCCCCGGAATAGAGACAATCGATTAAGAGGCAGGTGAAGGCAAATCGGCTACAGAAGGACTAGGTGAATAGCACCTAAAAAACCGATTTGATGACGAAGATAAAGGGGAAAGGGGCAGAGGAGAGGGCAAGAAGAAGAAGTAGGGGTGAAATAAAAGATTCAAATTAGATCGGCCTCCTGTTATGGCAGCGACGGCGAGGTTCAAACCGTCGGGAATGGAAGGAACAACTAGGGTCTCTCGTGTCTATCAGCTTAGAAGTCAGTAGCAAGCGATGGACGATGTGAGCGCGCGGTGCTATCTTATATCACATACAACGAGATTGGATTACATATAATTCATAGAAAATTGGGAGTACATAGTTATAGAACAAATCAAGCAAAAGTCAAGAGTATAAATTTCAGAGTTGCATAATAACCACCCATAACATCTAGGCAGAAAGGAAATATGTAGCCACTCTTTCATGGTCTTGTGAACATGAAGCAAGAAACAAGACTCGCCACTATGTTCATCACTGTGTAATCATATCCAGGTAAAAATATGCAGGTCGTCAAGCGTCATATCTAACAAGAGAGGGGGGGTGGAGGTTAAAGTACAACGGGGAAAGGATGTGAAGATGCAGATGAAGGTAAGAATAGAAACAGGAATACAAAAATCGAAGGGTACACGACGGAATTGAGCTCTGCCATGGGTATCTGCTGCAAAGGGAAATGAAACGTCATACACCGGCCAAGAATGGTCTATGGGAAATGAAGAGGAGTGGTTGGCAGGGAGGGGGTGTTGAGACATGGGATCAAGTGGAAACGGTGAAATCGGGACGAAATAATGTTTTGAAAGGCGGTGGTAGGTTTAGTTTGGCGGTATGTTTTGGGGGAGCCGAGCAGAGAGCAGAGAGCAGAGAGCAGAGAAAAGATGGGCGTGGTGATAAGACAATTCGCGTGGTTAAAAGGTTGGAGGTTGACACAAACAGCCGACGATGAACAAAAGACAAAGCTCAAATCAATCACTGGGTTTCCGACTTTCATTGAGCCGGATCGCCCACTTCATTTCTGTCTCGGTCTCCTTGACTTGAGCAAGGACGCCAGCGATCATATCGTTGTTAGACTTAGCCGACTCGATCGTCTCGCGGAAATCGTTATCTTTCATTTCCTTATACGTGGAGTGCTGGGCGAGCAGTTTCTCATAAGATTCCTTGAGGATGTCGAATTCCCTGTTCTTCTGATCCGCAAGAACCTCCAGCCGCTCGGTGGAATTTGTATGTGTTTTCTGCGCGTTGGCGAGAGTCGTTAACTCGGCCCAGATGGAATTGATGCGTTTTGCAAACTCTGCCTTGTCGCGTTTTGTGGCGCTAGATAGCACCTCGTATTGTGTCTCGTGGTGCTTGGCGATCTCTAGTGACCGGGCTTGTTCACGATTGTGGTTCTCGCGCTCCTCGCGCATAGTATGATTGGTCTGGTTTGCGTCCATTTCCGCGTCCTGCCGTTTGCTGCGCTCGTGCTGGAGCTCCGTTCTTAGTTCCTCCAGCTTCCGGTCTTTCCGTGCAATTGAGTTGAGGTTGGTCTCGTTGACTTGCTCGAGGTTCCGTAGGCGCTCGTTCATGTTTTGTTGCTGGATCTTGTAGGCCTCGTTGGTTCTTTGGTACTCCTCCGCGCGGGACTTGTAGAGTGTACATTCACGCGTTAGACGTGCTATTTCCTCCTGGAGATTGTGGATAACACGTCCGGATTTCCCTGTTGCCGCTGCATGGCCAACGGCTGACCATTCAGATGTGGGGGCATCGCTATTAGTCGTTTCAACGGGGTTCGCGGAAGGGTTCGAAGGAGACGAGGAGGCTCGATTATAGCCTGGAGTGCGCGGATTGTAAGCTTTGGAAGTTAGAGGGGAGGGGGATGATGAAGGGGGTGTGCTTGGAGATGTTTGGACAAACAGGT
>LACB01000031.1:0-107703 GCA_030142185.1 Penicillium thymicola
AAGAAGAAGGGGGAGAGGTTGTGATGTGGTATATACAGGCGTGGAGGTATCTCGCTGACACCGAGACTGCTATATTTGTAACTGTGATTGTATCTTTGTCTTTATCCGTGGGTGTCTCTGTATTGGTATAGGCTCATGGATATGTGCCGGAGGTAGTAGGGAGCTGTAGGTGGTTGGGACAGAGCCCGGGGCATTTCTCTGTGTACTGCCTTGCTCAATTGAGATGTATGTATGTATCTCTATTGAGGAGGGGAGTAGGTAGTCTGAGTTGACATTGAGGTGGACATGGGAGTTGTTTTGATCTCTAGTCGACGTGACTGGATTCTAGTTTATAGTGTTACCCCGTGATCGTGTCACCGAGATGGATGGTTTTGTTTTCGGTCGAAACAAGAATAAAGCGATGGTTTACGTAGTGAGTGAAGAGGAATCTGGTGTAGTTGGAGTCACGGCCTTATTTGTGGGCGGATATTTATCTTTCAAGCTTGGGAATTGACCTAAGGCTATAGAACTAGAGATTGAATATCTACAATAGGGAAGGTATGCAGGAACTATGAATAGACACATTCGTCGATCCAATTCATTCTATTCCAAGAAAAAGAACGTAAAGCTAGAGGAGAACCACATTGAGTACAATAACAAGTGTAGATATAAGACATTCCAAGTTGTAAAAAAACAAAGATATATTCATCTATCAGGCGCTGGAGTAAGGAAACAAAAATCCAAAGGCACCAAAAGTAACAAAAACCGGGTATATGCAAGACACATCTACAGCCTCGGCTTCGCGGCCTGGGCAGTCAGGTCGGGCATGAGAAGGTCACGAAGCTCAGTGGCAGCCTCATTGAGGTAGTGACTCATACGTTCGGCACCAATACGCTTGCAGACAATGTTGAAGTTGAGACTGGAGAGGATTAGTTAGTGATATAGATAAATGAAAAAAAGGGGGACAGAGAATGCTTGATGCTTACCTGTTCTCGTTAATCATGTAGGCAATTCCGAAACCATCATCAATAACTTGGCTCCACCCGTATCCGTTGAAGAACTCAGAGCTCAGCTGGGAGGTGGAGAGGTACCAAGAGGCAGAGTAGGTGAAGGCGGGATCCTGGTAGATCTCGGGCAGCTTCTCACCGGGCTGGAGAAGCTTCTTCAGACCGAACAGGTGACGGTCGACGCCGTGGCCAGAGCTAGCCTCCTGGGTGTACTTAGTGTGCTGGGCGAGGGCAGCGCGGAAGAGCTTGACGGTCTCCTCGCGGGGGGTCGTGTGGTCCTCATGAGCCTTGCAGAAGGCGACGCTCTCGTCGGAGACGGAGCGGGTTGTCTCTGTACGGCCTTCGGCGTACTTGCGGGTGGAGGCAGACTCGTAGGTGGGACGGTTCTTGCCGTACATCTTGAAGTAGGCCAGTTGGATGGTCATCTGGACGAAGGCGTCGGGGCTGCACTTGAACTTCTTGATCAGACCCTTGCCGTATCCCTGGTAGGCCTGGACGACCAGCTCGTGAGAACCGATCTGCTTGCGGTGGTACACAGCTGCAACATCAATGGCCTCATTGGCGGTGTCGTTTAGCTTGAAGTTGATAGGCTTAGGGTCGGCGAGCTGGGAGCGCACGGTCTGGGCGGAGAGGTCGATCTTCTTGTTGAAGATGACATTGTTGATATAGTCGTTCAGGCGGTGGGTGGGAGTGCCATCCATCATGCTGTGCTCGCCCATAAAACCAGCGGTGCCATTGTCGTTAATAATGAACTGCAGAGGCTTGTCGAACCAACGGTTGGAGCCATCACCGTGCCAGTACTGAGAGCAGCGCTCAGCCAGAGTGACAGGGCGGGCATCGTCCAAGCAGACCACGAAACCAGCGGACTCAATATCCTGCAAGGCCAGCTCATTGGCAGGGTCAAGAGAAACGATGGTTTTGCGAGCAGCAGTCCAGTGATCACGGTCGGCAACAGTCAGCACACCAACGGGTGGCGCAGGCTGTGCGACCTCATAGATGCGCTCGAACTGTTTCTCCAACTCAGAGACATTGAGCTGCCGACCGTCCACGACAAGCGGGACCTTGAAGAACTGGTCCTTGCGGACCACAACGATGTGCTGGTTCTCAGCAGCGGCATACTTGCGAGGGAAGTCCGACCCATCGGCGGGGATGCGGCAGCAGTTGAACATGTACTGGTACGAGCTCATGGCCTGAGGTTCCTTGCGGAGGTACTCGGGCTCCAAAGAGCCATCATCAACCTTAGCCTTGAACTCGAGCGCAGCAGTGGTAATGGCAGCAGCGCGCTTGGCGGGGTTGCGACGCTCACGGTCGTCCCGGTAGGAGTAGAAGTAGGAGACGTAAGGGATGACGGGGTCACGGTAGGTGAGGTAGGCGGCCTGGTTCCACCACTCGGCGAGCCAGTTCTTGATCTTAGGGTCGGCGGCGCGAGCCAAGAGACGCTTCTGTAGAGACTCACCCTGACCACCGGGGCGGACGAACTCCTCTACGGCATTCTTGGTGCGCTCATACTCGGACTCGGAGACGACGGCGTGGACGGACTTGAGGTACCGACGGCTGGTCTCTTCTAGGGAGGGAACGGGGAGTTTGGGGAGAGAGTCTTCGAAACGAAGCATTTTGCCCTTAGAGAGGTCCTCCGTGTATCCTATTCTTCTGTTAGCGAGTCTGATTCTTATTTGGGTGTAGATGGGCTGAGGGATAGCCCGCATTGCGCCGGATGCATGTGTTACTCACCCTCAGGGACGGAAGATACCGTTCGTCGGGGGGCCATTGTGAGAGTCTATATGCGAGTCAATGGATTGATTCCAGAAGATTTCACTGCATTCCACAGCAATCCACTGGCATTTACAAGAGGACTTACTGAGCGGGTGAGGACAGAGTTTGGAGGAAGGCGTTGCCTTGACAGGGTAGAAAGACGGCTTCGGGTAGAAGCAGTGAACATGCCTCTGGTTAAATGAAAAATAAATTCGTTGTGGTATAAAGAGAAGTGAACGTGAAGGTGAAGCTTAAAGAGAAAATAAGAGGAGTTGGCCGAATGACGTTCGACACAGAAAGCCTCGGCTGGCGGGGAAGCCGGTAAAACGCGGTACCGGGGGTGTGGGTGTGTACATAATGTATGTATCTCAATCGGTCCCGTCCGAGCTGTTGTTCTTTTTTGTCTTTTCCCACGGGAAAATGAGGATACGAGGAGGTTGAAGATGTGATGAATAATAGTTTCCTTTTATATATTTTATATATATTTTTCAATGTTTTTTCTTATTGTGTTGACTAGTGTCGACTTGTGTTGGCTAGCTATATCTCAATTCGGCTTATAAGCCATTGAAATATAATACAGAAATACCAATACCACGCTCCACCGATGAGCCTCGGTCCGTTTCCTCGCTGATCTTCGCAATCACAAGGAAGAAAGGGAGGTGGATATCACCTGAGAATAGGAGAATATGGTAGAATGTCATGATCATTTTCATTTGAAAAGGCAGTATATAATTGTATAAAACACAAATATAGACATCTACAAATTATCCAAAATACACAAAACCCCCAAACTTCAATACTCCGGTTCTCCGGGCGATCACAATGCGGGGAGAGCTTCTAGCGTAAATATACACATACAATATACGGAATCATGGATAGTCTCAATGTACATAGATAGTTACAGAGTAATAATCAAGGGAAGAAAGATAAAATAGCGCTAGATTATGTATAGATGGAAAAAGATAAATCGAAATCTCCCTTTCATCCGAACCCGTTGACCCGGCCAATAAAACAAAACAAAAGTCAACTAAAAAAATGACAAGAAAAAGAAAAAGCCACCTTGGGGATATCCCAAAGTACACCAAACACGGGGAAAAGGAAATACAAAAAGAAAAAAAGTCAAAAATTATAGGCACCTTCCAAGGTAGAACAAGCCCAGATCGACCATCAGGAGACTGGCTGCACAGCTGCCGGTTGATCCTGGCCATCGATAGGTCGAGGTACCTGCACCCCGTTGCGACGGAGTTCGTCCATTTTAGCCATGGCAGGTCCCGTGCAGATGCGACCGGTCTGCATAAGCGTACGGAGACGTTTCCGACGGGCCTCGCCGCTGCGCTCTTCACCACGAGCAACGCCCTCGTCCACCCAGTCCACAGCATGGACCTTGAAGCTCATGCCGTCGTGGTGATCGGCCCATTTGCGGGACTTCAGCCCGAACATGAGAGTGCTGTCATATTGTGCCACGCGGGGAAGAACGAGCAGGGTGATGTGCAAATCCTTGTCGGTGGGGGGGATCGGTGGTAGGCGTGGGCCCTTAGTCGGAGTGTCGCCATCAGTGGCTTCGGGTGGCGGTGCATGTTGGTAGGTATCTTTAATCTCAAGATCGAGCATTGACTCGTCCACGTCGTCACCCCACGCACCGCGAATGAAGCCGGAATGGATGGCAGCGGCGACAGGGTCGGAGTCGTCTGTATAAACGCCAGTGCCCCAGAGGGCCCGCCGGGCGCAAATTTCCTCCCGGTGAGATTGATCGATTCGGAAACGAGGCACTCGGACGGTAAATGTGCAATTCTCCCGCTGTTCGAAGCGGGGAAGGGGCTGGGGGGTTGTTGTATATCCAAATTTGGAGCTGTCCAAAGAGGACTTGGCAGTGGGGGGACTGATGCGAGGTGTGTAGAGCGTTGAGCCAAGGTGGTGCCGAGGAAGATGGGCCACACTCGAAAGCAACGGCTCCAGGTTCACGGTAGTCCGCGGCTCGCGGATGGGAGATGCAGCCGGAATGGTGGCTGGTCGAGGAGCATGGTGATGATGATGATGGTGATGTTGGTGGTGATGGTGTGTGGCAGGAGGCTCCGCTGGGGATGTTCGATGGAAGAAGGTGGGACGTTGAAGGGAGCTCAGGGTAGCCGCCTCTTCGTCTACCTTATGACGATGGTGGTGGTGGCTAGAGGAATGTTAGCATGTGGATAATAATCAAGAGTATTCTGATTGGGTAGACCGTACTGATGGTGATGGTGGTGGGCATGCCGAGAGCGACGGGCGTTACGTGCTGATAGTAAGCCTCGGGCGTCATTGGACTCAATTTCCATCTGCTCCTCGTCGCGCGACTTTCTCGACCGTCTACCGGCTGCAGAAGGTGGTTGGGCAAGCTTGGACGCCTCATCCATCCCTTCTCCGTTCATCGAACGACCTGTGAGGCTATCGCGCTTGAAAGGACTAGTTCCCAACGGTGTCGATGGTCCGCTTCCACCAGTAGCCGCGGTGACACCACCGACACCGCTGCCAATACCGGAGAAGACTCGCCCCAGTTCATTTTTGATGGCTGGCTCACCAGCAGGACCAATGTATGGAGCTTGGGCGCCTTGTACGGCTTGGGGAAGCGGCGACGCACGGCCACCGCGTTTCCCATCAGCGCCAACGGTCAGCAGACTGCGATGATGTAGCAACTCATCGCTTCCTTTGCGACGTCCCTCATCAGCCAGGGCTGCTAGACCCGATGACGCAGCAGCTGTCGATGCGGTGATGACAGGGGTTGATCCTATCCGTGAAGACTGCCCTTGGTGTCTGAGATACGGATCATGGGACGGAGGAGGAGTGGGTTGACTGTTCTGAGACTGAAGAGAGATCTGAGGTTGTCTATTCCCACCCGGTTGTGACCCTAGTGATTTAGTGTAGCTCTGAATGGCCCCAAACCCGAAACCCGACCCGTGCTCTGGCGCCGGGAAGCGCTTACTTTCCGGGGATGGAGGGTGAGAGCGACCGTGGTCCCATGTAGAGCTGCTCTGGTGCCGATCGAGCGGGTCGCGTTCACCATAGTGGGAGCCATATCGATATGATCCAGGCTGGTTCAACTTGGCATCTGATCCGTGGATTGGAGCTCGGTCTCGCTCCCGCTGTGCAGCATCCTCCGGGCGCCGCTCGTCAAATATGTTTGCAAACCGACCATGCTGTGGATCATGACTTCCGTACGACCCAGATGTAGGCCGAGGGCCGGACTCGAAAGGGCGATCCGCGGCCCCGCCGGGCTGGGAGATCGGACTGTATCCGGGGGGTCGTGTGGGTGCGTCAGCATGGGGCGGCTGACTACTGGGCCGAGTGATCGGACCGTTGAGACTCATGCGACGAGGTTCGGTGTACGGTAGCTCTGCCGTGGAGATTCGAGGCGAAGGGTGCGTCGAGTGTGGCTTCTCAGGATACTGTGAAAGTGACGAGCGCGTCAAGCCCCCGAACACCGACTGCTCTCCACCCTGACTCGAACCTCCACCGGACCCAGACCGGTATGTGCGGGGCCCTGGAGGCTTGGAGAATGGCTTCTCCGGTGTGTGAGAACGACGGAAGAAGGAGTTATCGAGCGGTGAGGGTCTTGCCGGGGCAGTGGGTGGGGACATGGCGGCGGAAGATGATGATGGGGGTGCATTTCCAAATATCGACGACGCAAGTGGTCGTGAAAAGAACGGCGCTGATTCTCGTGCAGGTTCTCGCGCAGCCCGATCCGCGTCCGAACCTAACATAGCGGAAATCGACATGCTACTCCCCGGTCGGTGCGCCTGACCGCCAGGTATATCGCGCGACATCAAAGATCCCCCAGGCGTGTGGGTTGGTTGTGTTCGCGAGGAATATGTGTGTGGAGGAGATGGGGGTGGCATTTGGCGATTTCCAAACGCGGGTAGCGCGGACTGTTCGTTCGGACCTAACAGACGGGTTCGAGTTAGCAAATGGGGGTTTGATTTTTTTTTAATACAGCGAGGGGATTTTAAGATAACCGCGCATGTCCCGATCGGATGAGTAACGAGATTCATGTATCGCGACAAGGGACGGTTGCACGGCGCTTTCGGGACCAAGTCGGGTGCTCACCAGGAAATCCAGGACTACCACTGCTGCCCTGGGAAGTACGACGCGCTGTTTCGTGTTGTGATGGCGTATTATTCATAACGGAAACACCTAAGAGCCCTGAGAACGAGTGAGCAACAGTTCAAAAGGGAAAGCAAGGGCCAGATCGAAGAGAACCCGTGACTCCGGAAGCTCACACGCTAGTCCCAAAAGGGCAGGGGCTCCTCTGGACACGCTAGTCCCGACCTGGACTAGCGCTCCCGAGCTGTCGTCCAGTCGATCTGCGCCACCGGGGAAATTCCATCAGGGGGGCAGCGTGTTGGGGCAAGAGAAGAGGGGGCAAGTTTCAGAGACTGGGATTGCATGTAGTCACATAAATTTGACCTGAATCTGATGGCTACAGAACCCCATTCCTCCGGTCGCGCATACCCCCTAGTCGACTGGAACAAGGTGACAAAGTGGAGGCCAACCACGGCACAAGTCCGATCCTTGGGATTCCTCAATCTGGGGCATCGGAAGCATCTGGGCAGGGGAAAATAAACAAAACCAAATTGAAGAGAATGCCTACCTTCCCGATATCGAACAGCCTGAGGTTGCGAATTATTCCTGCGATGTGTTTGTTCATCATTCCTCGTCCCGAGACTCCCATGCCGACGGTGTGCTTGTGTTGAGCCATTCCTCGGAAAGTATGCGCTGGAAGTATCTCCACGAGAAGTATCTCCACGAGAAGTATTCGATGTCCGTGAAGCGGTTGACTGGTAGAGCTGTGACGGAGAGGGCGTGGTGTTTGAAGAGGGAGAGGGGTATGGGCGAGGCTTGTCAGTCTCTTGACGAGACTCGATAAAAGGCGCGAACTGTGGATTGTGAGGTTCTTGCGAGGCCCCTAAAGGCGAGGGCCGTGGCGGGTATGAATATTGTAGTCGTCGGTAGTCCATATCCAAAACCGTGTTTGAGTAGCAAGAGGTAAGATAGAGGGAAGAAGAGGATTAGAGAACAGAATGGCGGTGGAACAGTGAAATTCAGAAGAAAAGAGAAAACGGAAATGGGCCAGAGCTGCAGGATCAGCGGTTGATCGCGCGACCCGGATGATAGCACAATGGGAACGTGCAGAAATAGGGCGTTTAGGTGGAAATGTGTCAACAATCAACAATCAGTTAAAAAAATAATTCCCCTTTTTACAGAAAATTTTCTTCCCAGAGTTTGGGGGAGGAGGAAAGAAAAAAACGGTGAAGCGATGACGGTGTTAGCGGAGCCAAGACCTTTTTTTAAAAAAAGAAATAGCCTATGCATGCGGGGATTGTGTACAGAGTACATTGTATATGTGTACAATTGTATAACTATAGATTGTGTGGATACATTAGATACACATATATATATATATGTTATATGCATCGAATATTATAAAAAAAAAAACAAATACAACAGTTACATATGTTCATTTTAAAAATATATTATTATTCAGATTCATGCCCAACCCACATGCTTCTCCAAATCCTGAAGTTTGTGTGTCTTGTATTACCTGTTCCTTGTGTACCGGGATGTGTGTGTGCTAGGCCCATTTGAAAACTTGCATATGCAGGAAATACCTACGGAGTATGTTAGGATGACCTTGTTCGGGCAGAAAATAGGAAGAAAATATCCTATTATTCTAGACTTTGGGTATACTTCATTTTTAGCCTCTTAACCTCTTCAACCGAACACACTGGTCCTAATATATTACACATCTTAATATACCGAGGTAATCAAATGCAAAGATGATGCACAAAAAAAGAACCAATCAGAGATACTCAAGGGTCATAGGAAACACAATGTTCAACACTTGGCCGTGGAACCTCACGCTTACTTCAATTGCAGAGCCGGCCTCATCCCAATCTTGGCCATGGCGCGCTTAAGCGGTTAGTTGGGGAATTCACCACTAGTGAAGATGAAGAAGTCATATAGAAAAGTCCCTATAAATCCACAACTTAGAGCTCTAGTCTAGGGTCTATAGAGATAGTAAGCGTTAGTGAAAATAGTGGTGAGCCGAGGACCAAAGTCGCGACTCGGGTTAAATGCTGCCCTAGTTTAATAGGTGACGCACATGCTCAGAGAAGTCACGACCACCCTAGGTAACTAGCGTATTCTGGTCATCACTAAGAGCTAGAATAGTGAGGATTGAAAAAGCCGTAGAACTAACCCACACACACGCGAATTCATCACGAAGCTGTTAATAATACCAATGTCCGGATTAAGGCGGCCACCAGAAACACCCCTATGAATGTAGATGGAATTCCTGCGTTTCCATAGATTATGTCTAAACTCGATGGGGATCCCACGGGAGATTTATAAAAGGGGGTTCCATTGATATTTACATTGATTCTATTAATTTGCATCATTTGAAGCTGTACATGTATTTGCCCTATATAACTAATTTATAAAGTCCACGGGTACATAATTAGCTTACACTATGGCCGATCGCACATCTATTCTAACCTTGGTACCGCCCAGGCAATATCACGCGCTTACGCGACGCTGCAGGTTGAGAGCTGAGAGTATTCCAAAGTGGATCGCCTTATCAACCTCCTTGCTGTGGATGGGAAGTCGCAGGTGTGTATTAAAAGCACAAACACAATATTGAAAATCGATATCATTCACAGTATTAAAAGAAACTCAAATTGGGTATCAAAGAAGTCAACAATACTCATACTATACACACCGGTGATAGATCTCGAAGGTTATCCTTCATAAGCTCACTCGTCGTTAAGCGTCCTTCCGGTAGAGCAGACCAGAAGACATCAGAATAAGAATGATTGACACAATCACTCTCAGGGAATGCCTTCCCAGTAACTACGATAGTCACAGGGCGCTGAACAACATTCTGCCCATCCCAATGAGACAGATACCCCCTCTGCCGGAAAGTATCAAGTTGTTCCACGAGATGCGGGTACAGTTCATGAAGTGGCGTCTTGGCATCAAGCATCAAAAGGAAAGTTTGCACCAAGTCAGCGCGAAAGCTGCCTGGTGTTTCGGGGATAAGAGATGCCCAGGCAGTAGCATCGTTCTTAGCTTCAAGTTTCGCTAGAAGAGGGCCGAGACCGAGTCGCTGCAGGAAGTCCTCGGGCTCGGTTTCTGTAACGGCGTTTCCAATCTGCAGCTCGCCGTGGTGCATCCACATAGCCGTTCGGAGTCCATCGCATCCCTCACTGAGAGAGGACTTGAGGGCATCCGGTCGGGTGTCTAGTGTAGGGAAAGTGCACGCACTATTCTGGGAGTGAATCTGGGTGTGTTGTATGGATGCATGAGGCGGAAATATCCGTTTGATATTGGTTGGGAGCAATCGGAGACATTGGAATGCGGCTCTGGTAAATGAATGTTGTCAGCTTGGCGTATCCCAGGGACTACAATGTTGCAGATATTACGGCAATTCTTACAAGAATCCGAGGATAAGGCATGCGGCGCGGAAGAGAATCGCCCTTCGCTTTCCGATGGATTCATAGTATTCATCGAGGTAAGGCGACAAGCCTGGAATGCACTCTGTCGGATATGATCGTAGGGGATGATCATCGAGAAGCCATGGGTCGTATTCAAATCGCGCGTTGGATTCTAGATCAAAGGTCTGCTTTGAAAACTCCATAATTGCAGTTTGCCCGTCAGATGAGCTAGCAGCTTCCATAGCGAGCTTCAAGGGCGAAAGCTCCCAGGTGCGATATAGCTCGTAGAAGGGGGGTTGCAGAGTGCCAAGTACTCAAAATCCACGGGTGCGACATGCATAATATATATATTGTAAGCTCAAGGTATCCAAGATGAGGGGGCATCGCGCAATTGTGTAGTGAATTGCGTGAAGCACGCAATCATGACTGGCGATTGCATTTGCATGATCGTCGGATAAGGTCCCGTGTTAAACTCGCACATTTTTCCAATCGATAAATTATAATTTTATAAAAGGTAATACATCCATTCGCATGGTGTACAAGTGCAATAGATCGTAACTAACTAGTTAGTTAGTTATATAAGCGGTTGCACAATGAGATCTCGGGAGTATCTCACAACTCCCCCAATACGCCAAGACGCCAAGACCAGGCACAATCTTCTGAGTTCAGTAGTGTATTTATTTAAGGCAAAGTGAAATACTACCTGCATTGATGGGTAACAGCTACAAATCACGGAAGAAAGGCGATACCAACATGGCATCACACAGAAAAAAGTTGTTCCGACTGCGAGAGAAAACAGCGATACCTCAGCCAGCCATACACACGCCCGCAAGTTCCAGCTAGGCCATTTCCTCTTCATACCAGGAAACCACTGGTCTGGCTTAGGCCGACTCTACCTCCGCCTTTGCTCGATGCCGGTGTATTCTAGTTGCTAACACTTGACGTCGCACTTATTTTCGATACGATCCAGCGTGTGCTGTTGTTGTTTCAGGAGAAGTTCTGGAACCAATTGGCGGCCGACTGCTAGTCAATCGGGAGCGTGATCTTGACCGGGAAATAGGCGGAGGTTGTCGTACGCGTGGCCCTGGGAGGGGAT
The DNA here is from genome assembly GCA_030142185.1 of Penicillium thymicola. Classification (NCBI taxonomy): domain Eukaryota; kingdom Fungi; phylum Ascomycota; class Eurotiomycetes; order Eurotiales; family Aspergillaceae; genus Penicillium; species Penicillium thymicola. The sequence continues at coordinate 11,295 of LACB01000031.1, forward strand.
TTAGCAGGGTCGATACCATGCTCCGAGCGAACGGGTTGAAACCCTCTGGTTATTGGTCGAGTCCGCCCCTCAAAGGCGAGGTCAAAGACAACGGATTCAGAGGTGTTGTCGACGCCTATCGGGTCAGTAGCTGGGATGGTATTGCTAGAATTTCTGAGGGCGCTTGCAATTGAGAGTGGAGAATTTAGCGGTCACCCTTAGCTGTGATCAATCGGAGAACGCAACAAAAGAATGGTTGCGGCAGCCCAACTGGGCCAAATTTGACAATAGGTTTCTGCTACTTCAAGGGAGCAAAGAATGAAGACGATGGCTTCGATGAGTCGCTGTTAAATAACGAATTGTATATATTTGCTTTCATTGCTGGACGAAAATAGTAATTGCTGTACACGCGATATTTAGATCAAAAGAATGCCACCCGACCTCTTGAAAGTACGTACTTAATGGAGGACCTGAAGCGACGTATTTGGAGTTTCTCAACACGATTATGATACAGTACAGATTGCATTACACGATCACTAAAAGCCATGTTCTTTGAACTCCTGCTCTGTCCATCGCCACAATTCTTCCGCTTTTTCCATGTCACTCTCGATGCCCATTCTTTCCACTTCCTTGAAGAAGGGGATATAATACGCACCGGTCTTAACTTCAGCAGGATCAGCGGTACTTGCCCATAGCTGATTGAGCGCGCCTGTAGAAACATCCACGGAAGCCACTGAGGTGAATAGTTGAAAGATGAATGACAGAATCCGGTTGGCTGTCATGCCACCCCCGATGTTCGTCCGGACGAGCCCTGGGTGTAGAGCAACCGACTTAATATTCGTGAAATGTTCGGCGAAAGATTTTGCAAAGTATATGTTGGCGAGTTTTGAGTGACCATAACGGGCGACAGTGCTAATCTCGGTAAGGGGTGTCTTCACGTGGTTGAGAAGTAAACCGGCTTTGGGAGCGTTTCGATATATCTCGGAGCTAATGTTCACGACACGAACATCAGCCCCGGAAATACCACCGGTCTTGGTGAGGATCGGCAGAAGCAGTCGAGTGAGTAGCGCCGAACCCATATAATTTGTGCCGAATTGGACCTCATATCCATCTTCGGTCAATCCTGGGGGAGAAGCAAAGACACCGGCGTTGTTAATGAGGATATCGAGACGGTCATTTGTGGATAGGAATGATTCAGCGGCGTGTTTGATGGAGGCGAAAGACGCAAGATCGATTTCTAGAAAAACAATGTTCGCGGAAGGGACTTCTCGCTTGATATCAAGAATTGCTTCTTCTGCTCTCCCAGCATTGCGAGCACCCATATATATTTTGGTGGGATTGTGCATCGCCAATTGCTTTGTGGTTTCTTTCCCAAGACCATTGTTGCCCCCAGTCACTAGAATGACCCGTCCAGCAAGACTTGGAATATCTTTTCTAGGGTCAAAAGAGTGGCCCTTGCCAGAAAGGAAAAACATATTTGAAAAATGAAAATGTATCTGATTTTGAAAGCTGCCTGTTTTTCGTACAAAGAGTAGGTGTCATTCAGCTAAATACATGAATGTCCGTAAAGTCCTGATATAATCTCTTGAAGGTCTACGGGTGGGATCCTGATGAATAATGCTCCCGAGTCTATCATGACCGTCGGTCTTATAATCGTCCCGTCAAACCTCAAATATCTCTTCAAGAGAACCTTGCCTATAATTCTCGGATTATACTGTATTTGGACTTGTATTATTTATCGGGATATTGTATTGATTGAACCCTGGAACAATGGAAGAAAATATAATGGCAAGTATAGTGTAAGAGTATAGTTCAATTGACTTGTCCACGATATCCATGCTGACTAAGTTCACGGAGCAACCGTTCTTGGCTCGGGATGATCACTCATCATTTCACTCGACCATAACTTGACGGTGAACACTTTCAAGGCTTTGCCGTACTTACTCCGTAGTACCTCCGTAATGTACAGGAGACTGGGTTTGATTTGTCAATTCTCGAACTATCGCCGAGTCGGTCTATTAACCAAGCCGAATCGCCTTCAGTCTCAATAGGCGGTGTATAATACCCTCAATGTTAGATCCACAGGTGATAATTGATCCTCAATCATGGCTTAAATTATCCAGCTCTCAAGTGTGACTATATAAGATAGACTTTACTCCAGTCCACGGGTTTAACCAACTCCAGTACGACAAAGGCAGAGAGACCTGTGACGGAGAAATTGAGAATTTGGCAACGCCCACATCTAAAGATCCTGAGAATTAGGGTTCTATGGATCGTTTTACGGAAGTCCTCTACGAGGGAAATTGCCATTGCAAGGCTGTGCGTTTCTCTGCAAAACTACCGTCTCCACTGTCGCAGTTGTCGGTAGTTTCTTGCAACTGTATGTACACGCATAATGCCCCTGCCCTACAAGCTCTGTATTCATCTGCCATGTGAATGAGTTATATCATGCAATTGACCGAACAAAACCCCATTCTAGGTAGCTATTGTCACATCTCAGGCAGTCTGCTTGCGTTCGTGGATGATATAGAGATTCACCAAGGGAGAAACTCGCTTAAGGTATGAATCACCCAAGGGATCGGTAGGGTTAATGACCAATGTGATATAGGAATATCGGTTCGGCTCGCATACTATACAGATCTTTTTTTGCGGAATTTGTGGTGCCAATGTTTACAACAAGTCCGTGAATCCGAAGTTCAGATATGGTCAATGTGCTATTAACGTAAGTAAACGATTTAGTCGTTGAGTACCACCCTCGTCTGCATACAAAACACTCGTTCAACCCCATGGAAGAAAGTGTACATAAGCTAATAGATATGCTGGGATCCCACTTTAGATGCGCCTAGTACACGATATTGATCTGGGGGCCATAGAAATCAGCAAGGGTGATGGTAAGAATATTAATCTGCCACCTTTAGAAGAAGATCTACTTTAGATTCCGCGAAAACAACTTATGAACGGCCTTAATAGGCTTCGAGCTTGCTGTGGCGTTTTTGCATAATTATAACCTTGTTTTCCGTAGTGTTCCGACCTCGTAACAATTTTTGCGGTAGCGGTTAAGCCCGTTACGAAGCCGTACACGGGCCACACCAAAATGTAGTGAGTGTAGAGGAATAGAGCATAAAATAACTAGATATCCAGATTTTGGGCTAAGATAAACCTACATGTAGGCACATCTAAATTCAGTACCTAGGTAGGTTACCTAGTTATAAGTGGTTAACTATAATGACTAACTTGTAATATGCCCGTTTGTATAACTATGTATGTCTCGTATTAATTGTCACATGATACTCGGTACGGATACCCTGTATCAACTAGGTATTGCAACCGTAGCTTTTGACAAATCCATCAAATGATCCAACACCTCTGACTGACGATACTGCATTTGCTCAATTCTTAGATCATCTTTCTGTTCTTTACCTTGGTTCTCTGTACCCTATGGACCAGTCATTATCACTTCAGCCATCTGGTGACTTACATCTCTCGAGCTATGAGGATAAACAGCATAGTACCTTGCCATTCGGCCAAAACGGACATTTCATACCACATTCAGTGACCTCCAATATTAAATCACTGTTGCCAATCTCATCTGGTCCCCAGATTGAATCATCTATCTCACAAAGAACTCAAATGCATGGCCAATTGCCTATATCTGGCGACGTGTTCCTCGAGAATCGTTCTTGCGAAAATCAGAAGAAGAAAAAACTTCCCTCTCGAACCCAACCCCAGAAACCGCAGAAACGCCAGCGCTATGGACCAAAGCCGGCCCCGTCGTTAGCCAAAAAACGTGGAAGACCACGAGATGCTGAACCCCCATTAAGTGGAGTCCCAGAAGAGGTTCGTTGAATATTGCTAAACCTCCATCAACCTTTGAGGTGCATTAACCCAACCACTGACTCTTGCAACAGCGCCGTCGTATGCAGACTCGCCTAGCGCAAAGGGCATTTCGCTCTCGCCAGCGGGAGGCTGTCACAGGCCTCAATAACCGCATTTCTCAATTGGAGACCATCTTGGATCAAATGAGCCTTACCGTTCTGTCATTTAGTGACCAGCTAGTTCAATCTGGGGTACTGGCGTCATACTCTGGCTTGACTGCACATCTGCATGATACGATAAAGACCTTTCATTCTTTGGCATCCGAAGCAAACCCCGACCGCGAGACACAGGTTTCTGATGCTCCCTCACATAGTGAAGACTTACCCCAATCTTCATTACCTGGGCCAATACCGATCCCGTCATCTAATACACTCCCGCCTTCGTCCCTGTATCGCAGCGGATCTGATCATCCCACCAGTGACAGCTTCCCACATACCCTCGAATCACCAGGGATCTCAGTCATAGAATTGCCTGAATTTATCGAAAGACTGAATTTGGCGTGTCTCTACCAAGGAAATTTGGCTTTATGCGACCAGTCCATCGGTTTACACCATCTTCAAAAGCCATTCGGGTTCCTTCTCAGTATGATGAATCGGGAGCGTCTCACAGTTTACTTCAAAGCGAGATTAGATTCCCAAGTAAGCCAGAAGCCGTTAGATGGGTGGGAGGAAATCCCCTTCTTCGCCTTGGGTAGTGCAGGAACCCACTATCCCCGGGTAGGCCACTCTTGCCGCGGTTATCACGAATGGGATATGATCAAGGATCCGTTGCCGCTTGTCTCGCCAGATATTCAAGAGCAGTTGAAAGGGGATTGGTTTGACTTGCAAGACCTGGAGGGATTCCTCCGGGAGGAAGATGTGAATCTGACTTTGTGTTCTGATGAGCCAAATCAGGGCTCGCCGACGAAGACCACTATCAATATCGCGCGACTGATGCCAGGTAAATATGTACTCTAATTTGGGATCCGAAGAGTTTGCTGACTTTGATAGCACTAATAAGCAGGGGAGTCTGCTTAGGTCGCACGCCTGGGTTTCAACGCGATGATGTGGAGAAGGCTTTGCAGTATGCAAAGGTACCATGAAGGTTTAGCAATTAATACATATATAAGTGGTATGTGGGATATAGTAATGAGGTAATAGAGCAAATATCTGCATGGGGCTTGATAGAATTCGTTCATCTCATCCATGAGTCCATCAAAGATCTGGCGCAGCAGTCATTAGCTCCTTGGCCAACCAGTGAATCTGATTGGCATAATCTGAATTCTCGATTAGCATTAGCAATGCCAAACCAGCTAATCTGCAACCGTTGAGTAGTTTGAAAAATTTACAGTCTCTGCCCCTGCACCTAGAAACTAACTTCGAAGAAGCTTAGGAAGCCACCCAGGTCGGACTTTGTTCAGGGTAGTCTGCCCGTCCTCTTCCGCGATGTCCTCGTCTAGAAACAATGTTGGAAGTCTGGAACTCGTTATGATCCAAAGTAATATAACTTCCATATAATAGTCCTATTACCCGAAGATAGTGAAAAGTACGGCGTCCCGTGATAGAGACTAGTATTTTCGAAGGCGGCTCTTAAAAAGTAGTTTGGCGGCAGGTAAGAACTCAATATCTGTCTTATAGAATAGCTAGAATAGTTTCTATATAGTATCCTAAGAGAGAAGATCCAGAATTTCGGCTTTATAGATTAATGTAGGCATCGGAATTGGCTTAAACGCCTGAAATTGGATGAATATGGAAATTTGTACAGGAACAGATAACATAGTATAGAGCAACGGTTTGGGTTGCAGGACCAGTCCCTCTTGATAGTTCAACTGTACGTGTTATATTTCAGAAGATTGCATAATTTCTCCAGCTTTGATGAAGTATACGTCGTGGCGGTAATTCTGAAGACCGAAATTCGACCAATGTTCCTATGCCAATGGTAATTGACCCATACACAGTCAAGCTCTCCTATGATTGTACTAAGCCTCTCGGATTTGAATTTGATTCATCTCACTTCGCATAATACGGCGCTAAACTAAGCTGGAAAATCCACTACTAACTTGCCCCCGGCTACAGCGCCTGCTCGTAGTTTGTTCAATCCATCTAAAATGCCCTCAAAGCCTTCCTTTTGCTTGACAGTAGGGATCGGTTTTAAGATGTGTGTGATTGTTGGAAGGACTTTGTAAAAGCGCACAAGAGCTTCGCGGTCAGCTGGTTTGGCCTCGAAACTTGGGCCAATTGGGGGTAACCACTGAAAAGGGTGACCAAATACTGTATATGCCATCACCATCTCGTAAGTCACGCCCGGTACGTTTGACTTGCCGTTAGGCAATAGCGTTACCACCATACCGCCAGTGTTTTTCAGTACTTCTGCACATACGGAAGTAGATTTTCCTTCCGAGAAACAATCGACGGCCTTTGAGATCTTAGGATACGCCTTGACGACATCTGCTGCAACAGTTGCCGACCTGTAGTCAAAGACCGCAGTAGCACCGTACGCCTTGACAAGGTCAAATGAACGCGGCGAGGCCGTCGCAACAACTGTATACCCAGCTGCCTTTGCAATCTGGATGTGAAACAGGCCAGCGCTGGTGGCTCCCGCATAGATGAAGATGGCCTCATCTCTAGGGGCTGCCTCATCACCTTGGACGAAGGGAAGGCCATGTCGGACATTGAGGGTCAACATAGCAGTCACGGCTGAGACGCCGTACGTGGTAGCGTCCGTGTCGCTTATTTCATCCGGAATCTTCCAAGCCAAATCCGAGTCAACTTTCAAGTACTCGGCGAAGGCGCCCTTGTCGGGAAAAAGACCACCGTGCACAGCGCCCGCCACGCGATCACCGGGTGCCCATCCCGACTTAACAGCGCTGCCGACCTGTTGGACGACGCCGGCATAGTCGCAGCCTATGATGGAGTGACGAGGAGAAACGACGTCTAGGTGCTTGAAATCCGTCGGATTCAACGCGACCGCCTTGACTTTGACTAAAATCTCGTCGGGCGAGATTGTAGGAATGGGAACATCGTCATTGACTTGTCCACCTTGGCCACAGATTGATTTGCCACTGACGAGGTTGGCAAATCTGGTGGCTATCATGCGGTTGGAAATAAGAGCCTTCATGATGTTATGTCGGATGCGCAATAACCAAAATGATAGCGGTGAAGAATAGTAGCAGGCCCTAGTATTTATGGAAATGGTTCAACTATCAGCGTCACATCCAGTTGCAGAGGGGGCAAATACAACATAACATGTCGCCACTATGATCTGCGGTGGAGATGGAGCAACTATCTTGCCGACTACCAAAGTTAGTTGACTCGTAACGGAATGGTTACATAACTCCTCCGAATAACTAACTAACTACCTAGGTAGTGATGGATATCGTTTAATAATCAGTTTATTCCACTGCTTTAAATGTATACGGTGCAATATGTCGAACTCAAAGCAAAGGTCAATCCTTATCACCGGTTGCGCTGAGACCTATCCACTCCCCTTAACCCCTTATTCCCTAGCCTAAACCCCCCCCCCCAGATGTTCCCAAGGGGGTGCCGGTAACGCCTTAGCCTTACAGTTTGCTTCTAAGGGCTTCCGCGTCTTTGTGACCGCCAGGTCACTGAAGACTTTTAAAGCAGTATTAAGGATGGCAATTTTCACGAACGATCCCGGGATGGGATGGTGTATGCTCTGTAGTGTGGCGTTCAAGATGGTCCAGCCGGACTGGAGAAGCCTTATCATACTACAATAAAGAATAAGACTTTCTGTTTCGACTAGGCGTCAATTGCCGTGAAGCCTGAGTGACAGCTTGCTCAGTTAGAATATCTCATTGCACCTCAACGTGACTTGGAAATAATCGGAGTTGGAGCTTCCGCTCAAGTCTACGAAGTTGATGACCAGACGGTTCTCAAGACGTCTTGGTTGTTTGAGCGACCTGGGAATAGTGCCCCTGACAGCGATCGATGGCACTACGCCTCAGATACCCTCTTTCAGTCCAACTTGTTACAAAGCGAACGAACTGTACTACGACTGCTTCGACGATGGCCACACCCTCACGTTATAGAAGCCGTTGATGCTGATGAACCCGAGGGAATTTATCTCCGCAGATATCACTCGTTACCTGAGGATAAAATTCCCGCTCAGCGTCATCGGATTTGCTGGTACCGTGATCTTACCGACGCACTTTGCCATATCCACAGCCTTGGTATAGCCCATGCAGATGTATGGATTGACAATGTTCTCTTTGATGAACAGGACCGTGCCATTCTTTGCGATTTTAGCGCTGCCAGCCCTCTTGGTCAGCCAAATCCCGTTTTCCCGGATCTTCCACTTCCAATCAACGGTCCCTCGCCGACTCTATCTGAGGCAACAGATATGTTTGCAATGGGGTCGCTTATTTTTCAGATGGAGCATGGAGCCAAGCCTGAGCTGTCCGTTGACAATCACGGCAGATTGGTTCTGCCCAAAATACGAACCGATCATCCAAGCCTTGATTCGATCATTCGAAAGGCTTGGCTCGGGCATTATAGCCGCACCTCAGAGATGCTAGAAAACCTCAACTCTATTGATACAAACGGAGTTCGCCATGCCATGTTGTCCAATTGCGTTCGAGATCAACGGAATCATTGAGAGATCGGATTAGAAAATGGAGGGAGTACCGTGAGAATAAGTTTGGTATGTTATCTGTTATATGTTGTCCACCTCTTGGTACCTAACAGGATCTCTAGGTTGCGTCCTCAATGGTGTACTCTGTGTACTCTCAGAAGATCAATTGCAGAGCCTAGCTGACTGTTATGGTTTGGATAAAGATGCGGATTTACGTTTCACCGGTAACCGGGCATATTTGTAGCTAAGCGAATGTATAAGTCAGATTCCTAATAGCATGACAAGGCCCACAATATGAGAATGACCCCAGTACTGCTCTTCTTCCTCTCCTTGCCTTCCAAATTGATATGGTAGTTCCTCTTCTGGTGCAATGAGAAAAGAGAAAAGAGCACAGCTCACACCGCAAGAAAAACCCTGGCTTTAATAATCAATAACGAAGTCTACAGCGTGGGCTCGGATGCACTCACCTCAGTCTAGGCGCCGTTGGAAGCTCCTCGGCACTTGCACATTTATCTCGGCGGTTATGGGAGCTTTCCATGTGCCTCTCCGGCCAGGGTTGGGGATCATTCTCAGGACAGGGAGCCGATACTCGTCTAACTTCCCTGCATCCGCAGGCATATATAGTCGTCGTAACTACCATATGACACATGGTAGGCGACTTGTTTCAGTCAGCATTGGTTTGTAGCCTGTTTCTGAAGCAACTCACGAGCTTCGGCTGTTTTCGATGTTTAAAATTTATAGTCAAAACAGAAGGCACGAAAGGATGTCGTTTATCAATTCGTGCGATCTTTAGAGCCCTTTTATATCCAATCCCTAGGCAAATGTTGGATGTATACGGCTTAGAGTAATTTCCATCCTTGGCGGGACACGCACGCAGGTTGCTGTCAAGCAGGAGGCCCTCGATTTAAAGCGCTGTCATTGAGACTGTTCACAGGTCCTGAGCGGGTTCAACAGCGAAATTGGATGTGTCCAGGGCCTCGGGTCGTGTGTTGTTTCTTTACCAGCAAGGGTCTACTCGGAAGAACTATTCAGAGTCGCATTGCAAGGGTCTCCATAATTGGCCCGAGAGTATCGGGCCAGGAATGGTCCTCCGCACCGAACCGATGTGATGCTCTGTGCATTAGCTTGAGGCTGTCATAGATAATCACACGAGGAACGCACCACACCCCTACTGATTCTACTCATACTACTATGCAGTAATAGTAATTTCAGGTAAAGGTACGATCCTTATCTCTTATCAGACATGCGGGGTTCCATGGTTTGGAAAATAACGGTAGCCAATCAAATCACAGAAGAAGTATATAAAGCCGTGATAGTACCCGTGATAGTACTGGAGTAGAGAATAGTAGATGGACAGTAGATGGATGGCAATAAGAAAGATAGAGAAATAGAGAGGTATTCAATATTAATTCTCAGTCTTTTGACCTCTTAGCCAAAGCAGAAAGAACGACACACGCGCTTTCCATTGTCGCATCGTACCTGACTTTGTTTACTTTTTGTCTTCCCACATTTCAGCTATGCTGCTCGACCTTCTCTTTCCGTCTTAAAATCTCTTCTCTTCACTTCCCGCCACTGTCCCGCTATCCCTCCCTCATTGCTACTCCACCTACACACGGCTTGGATGAGTCCGAAACGCATCCACTACTCTATTTTCTTTCGCACTCCATATCCACTTTGTTTGGCTGGTTCTTCACACACAAAATGTCAGTTGGAGCTTGTTACTGGAGTGGTAATGGCTCTTACTGCTGCCCTTGCGATGGCCAAGGGCAGCCCGATGTGGCCGAATCTTCGTCGACCCCTTGTCTGGAGTGCGGACATCCATTCGGAAATCATTTTAGAATTGGGCGTAAGTAATATTTCCTCTCTGTTGATTTGATTTTAACAATTTTTCAGCACGCCAAAGTGATCCTAGTACTAGCCATGTGTTTGTACCAAGACACGAAACCGTGAGAAAGCTTGCCAATCGCATCCATGAACAAAGAGTGGTCCTTGGTCGTGGGATCCCCGCATCAGGGAAGACCTTTCTCGCCCTATCTCTTCATACCTACCTCCGTGGACAGGGAGTCAAGTCGATCTACATCAAAAGTTTCCCCCTTAGTTTAGAGGGTGGCCCCTCCGCGTTAGATTATCTGGTCGAGGCCTGTCACATCCAAGGTTTTCCGACATTTGGCCGCAGCGTTCTGCGCGACAACTTTGTGTTTCTCATCGACGACGCACACACAACTTACAATAACTCCGAGTTATGGTTAATTCTGGATTCGGCGAACCAAGACTGCCTCGCGAACGTACCAGGTGCTAGTTTCTGTATGTTCAGTGCTTTCGGTACTCCCGATAGGGGTGTCATGCCACACAACATGGGGAGTGACTTGCTGGTATTCAATAAGCGTCAACGCCTTTTATTGAAAGAGAGGTTTGAGGAGGATATTTCACTTTTCTACACCCGAGAAGAGTTCGATCTCCACATGGAAATGCATCTCCAGGCTCGAGGTTCCGATTACGAAATCGATGATATTCTGAAAGATATCATCAATGTCTGGACTGGAGGCCAGCCTAAATTGGTAGATGCATTCATGCTTCTCTGTGACATGGTATGTGATCTGCAAGCGTTGCTAGTATTTTCTGTTATATTAATTTTTGCCCAGTGGTATGACGCCTTTTACAAGGATGACGAACTTGATGAAATAGTCCACGATGACTACGAAATTAGTCGATTCTTTGAAGTTCGTGGCCTCCTGGAAGGAAGTATCGCCGTGATTCTAGACTTCGCGGGTCTTCCGCTCTCGCCCGAAACCTTCTTCCCTCCTGAACAGGAGTTTGAAGTTCTTCGCCAGGCTCAGCAAATCGGTCCGGAAACCGCTGGCGAAGGCTTGTTGTTCAACCCGCACAATGAAGCTATGCTGTCATGCCTCACGAAAGGTTGGCTGCATATGGCAGAGACCCGAGAAGGAGAGTTCAAATGTTACTTTCCAACCCTGTTTCACCGAAGGTAAGCCACGTGCTATCTGCTAAAGCCTGATATGCATACTAATAATATACCAGGCTCGTGGAGTACCTCGTTGGAGTCCAGGATCTTAGATATCCTACCCCGCCTATACTGAACAGAGGGGAACTTGAGTTAATGGTGGGCATGCGAAACATGACGATTTCCTAAAGGAAGTTTGCCTCTGGTGAGTGTTTAGGACAACGTTCGACGGGTCTTTCACTCATGCTAGATATTCGGCTTTGGTAAATTTCTCATACTTTCTTTCTGAAGGGGTTGCTTGATTCATTTTTGTGGGCGATGAACAACGTTTAGCGAATAGCCGGTTTATGCTGTATCATCAGTTAGTGTAGTGTAAATTGTAAATCCCTTCAATGTTGCCATGCTATCAAGAGTGTAATCTACATATGTAACTTGAATTTGTGGAAGTACTGTAACAATCCAACATGATTGGGATGATTGTTCAACAGGGCCGCTTTCAACCACCCATCCCACGTGCCTCTATGGTCCATACGCAGACATTCAGTGCCGCAAAGCTTGTTTCCATTGGTATCAGCGAGATAGGGTTGTAGCGGTCTCATTTAAGCTAATTTATAACCATTTGTCTGGTGTTGGCTGCCCATCGATAAATGAAGGCCAGGTAGAGGCCTGCACTGATGTTGAACAACAGTACATTGCCATCAAGAGGCCTTTGGGAAGGCGCATAGTAACCGGCACCTGCCATTTCTTTTTCCAAAAAAATACGGATCCTCGCTTGCGAGGCTTGCGAGGGTCCGCCACATATTTGAAACATACCACCCAACACAAATCTTTTTTTTTCTTTTTTCAAATCTGAACTTTTCACTTTGGTCCTAAACCACATTGCTTGCTCGTTAGTTACACATCCTAACTAGTTTTCCTTCCCACTGCATGCATGCATCTTCAAAATGTCTATCAGAGCGGTTAGGGAACCGACCAACGCCAAAGTTGAGTAAGATCGCCCCGATCTCTTTCTCTCCCAATCTCTTTCTCTATCCCAGCCCATCTCATTCTAAATCAACTTACTTACCCAAACACACCCGATAGTATTGTGTTTGTCCACGGCTTGCACGGCGACCAGGCACCGTGGACATCCGCCTCGGGTGTCTTCTGGCCTGGAGAGCTCCTCCCGGGTAAAATCCCCGCCGCATGTATCCTGTCGTTCGAGTATGAAGCGGCTATTGGTAGTTTTTTTGACGAGGACGACGAAATCACGGACATTTCCAACGACCTGATCAACGAGCTGATGGACCATCGAACTGAGAAACAAAAGGTTTCCTTCCCAGCTCCGGTCTACTCTACCCGTGCATCTTGGTCCAGCTAGTTGACGAAACAAAACAGGAAGAAAGACCGATGATTTTCGTTGCACATTGTCTGGGTGGCGTTGTTTTAGAGAGTGTCCGTTACCCTCACTGTCCATGCGAAACCCCACTAAAGTATGACATTCTCATGTCTAGGCCCTAGGCCGAGCCGCCGAACATCCTAGGAAAAGAGAGCTCATTGGTTATGTCCACGGTATATTACTACTGGGAACCCCTCATTTCCAGCCGGGATCGCTAGCAGCAGCCACAAACTATCTCCAAGTCGCTCAGGCGGAGATCCCCAGCGAGTTGGACCTGAAAGACCGGTTAAATCACCTCAGCGGCATTCCCCAGCGGTTTGCCGAGCTCAAGCAAGCAGGGGCTGAGTTCGTGGTGGAAGCTTTCTATGCCAGAGCCGGCACCAAGCTAGACGGTACCGGCAAGGATGTGAAGATCGTTGATGAAGCGTTGGCCCGAGGCCCCGGTGCTCCTCCTCCTGAGCGCCTCTCGCGCAATCATCTACGGCTGAGCCAGTACGACGGCGAGGATGAAAAGGATTTCAAGAGGGTGTCTCGGATTCTTACCCAGTGGGCGTCCAAGATTGTTCTTCCGAAGGAGGATAAGGGGGCCGCCAATGTGTTGAATGTGACTTTTTCGGGTTCTTACAATTCTGGTTTTCAGCTGGGGCAGAGTGCAGGAATTTTGAAGGGATTCAATTTCGGAGGAGGTTAGGTAGTTAGGTAGTGGATCATTTCATACTTGCAGATTTGTGAGTTTCAACGCCTTATAAAAAGCTACCAGTACGAGGTCGCACACCATGCTAGGGAGCTGCCTCACTAGTAAAGCTGATTATATCGACTGACCCGCCGAGAGCCTTGGTAGCATAATTAAAAATCCTATACCATACCCCTAAAAAAACAAAGGATAATCCGCAGTAAGTGTATAAACACCCCCCAACTTGTTATTATTGTGCTTGTTTGGGCTCTTCGCCTCGAGGTAGGCCACAGCATCGGTGCAGAGGGCAGGTAAAACTACACAGTATCTCTTGCCAACAGAGCATCAACAATGCTTTCTGCATCATCGCTTTCTGACAAGCCCTCATCATCCTCGTCGTTATCTGTTTCCTTTTCGGCTTGTTGACGCTTCTCCTCCTCTCTATTCCCCCCATCCGCTCTCTTCCAATTAAGAAATTAATTAACTAGTATATGCTTCGAGAAGGCGGTGGTGAAAGCGGACAGGCAGTATAAACCAATAATAATTAAGTCAAGAGTGGCAGGTATAATCGCCCGTAATAAAGGCCCTTCATAGTGGGCCTTCACACTCCACAGCCCCAGAAACAGATTGGGAATTGTGTTCACCATCCAGATTAATTTGCACCTGGTCCTGACCAGCTAATAATACCCGCTCTGCGCCGTCCCACGGTCGGCTTGTCAACATCCACTTGATCTTACCGGGATGATCCAGTCCCTTTCGCACGATGGATTTGAGAAAGTCAATTACGTCGTCATCCTGACATTCATCAAGTGCATCAACAATCATATATACCCTAGAGTACTTGCACCGGGCCAACATCTCGAGAAGAATGTTCCACAACGATTGCCACGAGGTTACATCCTCGCTGAAAGTCTCCTGTATGATGTCCCACCGGCGACGGAGCGATTCTTTCAGCTCCGTCTGCTGGTTCGCCAGCTGCAGAATCAACCCCTTGAGAATGGCTTCCAGTGTATTGAGCTCGTAGTCGGCATTCTGGCAGAAAGAATAGATAACCACGGTGGATTCATCCTGCGCACGGGCGAGCTGCTCGATCAGCCCAATTGACAACATGGTCTTCCCTTTCCCAGCGCCTCCCTTGATCCAAAGCAGGCCGACGTCGTCCCCATTTTCCCAACCATTGTACTGCGGATCTTCAAGAATCCACTGGATGGACTGATGAACCAACCTGTCCTTGCTCTCTTTCAGGCGATTCTTCACAGCCAGGGAATCCGGGCAGCGCAGAGCGTGGAGACAGATTCGATCGATGTCTTCGGTGGTGTACCCTAGAAACAGCGTTTAGCCTCCCTTAATTTAACTGGACATCACATGGAAATTACCCCGCGCCGCATGGAATTCTGCTGTGATGGAACCGGAGTTCTTTCCAATCTGGATGCCATGGTTTGCCGCATTAAAAGTAGTGGACGTGGCCATCATCAAAGCATTCACTGATGCAAGATTGTGCTGGAGGGAACCTGCGGCTCAGCCAGCTGAATGAACGCCTTCAACTACTAGAGATGTCAGGTGACGTGTTATTTTGCAAAGTAACTGTATAGTTGCAAAGCAAGAATTCGGGGTTTCTGCCGTTGGGCACTAGTAAGTTACTAGTAGTAACGCTGGGTGATTCTGTCTGGAACAAATACGAGAGCCAAGCACTCGGAGTTGCGTCCATTTGTGGCAAGGTTGGCCATGATTTGTAGCGTGATCCGAACATAAATCGGCTTTGCATATGGAGCACTCCGTACTCCATAGCGACTAACATAAAATTCCTACCTGACCTGACTGATAGTATGCTATTGGGGTGCCAGGCCGTGATTCCTGCTAATGGGGGACCTACTAAGAAATTGAGAGTTGAGAGTTGAGAGTTGAGAGTGCAAAGAGCCCTGTGTTTTAAAAATTAATATAGTACATATTCAATTCATTAATACTACGCTAATTGTGCGCTAGTAAGGATGAGTGGAGGTGGGTGAATCTTTATAGGGTAGACTGTTGTACTTGCTTGCTGATCTTTTGAAGACCTTGAATAATATGGACCTGCTGAATGCTTCTTTGAGACGACTTAGTGTCCATCGAGTAGACTATCTGCGCCGCCTAGGCAAGGATACAGAAAAGTGCATCAAACCGTAGCGTGTCCCACTACGTATCTACGGGAGACTGAATATGCCACCCGACACATAACTCTCTCATTGGTTCATATAGCCAGCAGTAATTTAGATCCACTAATGTTGTAAATGCTTAAAGATGTCTGAATACCTAGATTATCAGGTTAATAAAAATTAATGCCCTCTGAAATGGGTATAGGGACTTCTAAATTGAAGTGAATCTAAAGTGAATCAAAAGTGAATCAAAAGAGAATCAAAAGTGAATCAAAAGTGAATCCAAAGTGAATCCAAAGTGAATCTAAAGTCTGAAGAAAATTGGCAGATCTCTTCGCCGCTAGTTTTGGGGGTGTACGAACGACTGACCACCGATACATAACCCTCGTATTGGTTAATATTGCCAGTAATTTCGATCCACTCTCACTTTACAAAAACTAAGTACAACATACACCAAATTGAAGCATGTCAAATTGAAGCCTTATATACAAAATTGGAGTATAATACATGAACATATTATTATAATATCTACAAGGTATATGCTAGAATGTGGGAAGGGAGAGAGTTGATTGCTATGGAGGTAGGGTAGGGTCTGCTACCTGCTAAGGGGTCTATGCCTAAGGCATCAATTGAGGCCTAAGGCCACCATAATAACAATACCCATATCGACGAAGATGCTAGTGAAGAACACCCGCCCATAGTCTTCGATATCACCAATTTCAATCTCTTCTTGTAGGATTTGGTCCATTAAATGGAGCTGAGCCTCTTGCTTTTCCTTTGAGTTGGCGCGACGACGCTGTTACCCCACATAAGTAGCTCTCTGCACGTTTGTAGGAATAAATCTCTTCTCCTTCTTCTCTCTCTCTCTCTCTCTGGTCCTCAATAGCTTCACCATAATTGAATATGAAGGCAAGGTTAGTCGTCAGGCTCTACGGGATACGGGTATACCCCGCGATGACTCAGAAGGTTAGGGTTAAACCGGGTCCACGGTTAATATAAGCTTAAAAACCAACTTTGTGTTCAACCTTGGAAGGACATCAATAATCACCTCGTTTGCACCTCACCTTCACGCATCAGCCTTCACTCACATCTTTATGCTCACAATTTCAACACCACACATTCAATCCAACCATCGAAACCACAGGCTAGACTGCCATCAAAGATGGAACCTTCTTTAACGCCCATGCAGGTCGATGGAGGTAATCTAGCAACCTCAAGAACTCGTCTGTGTGTACCACAGCCACCATCCTAGGAGCTAAACTAACGCAGCCGCAGACAACCAGCCATCATCATCATCGCCTCGACAACCCTCGTCTTTACAGGATGTGGAATAAACTTCGCATTCGGTGTCTTCCAAGAAATGTACGATTCCATGTCAAAGGAGCCAAACACACCATTCACCGGCGCAACACCCGCGCAAATTGACCTGATTGGTACTCTCTCAATCGCACTGATGACAATCGGCGCTCCATTCGCCACAGCGTGGACAAAGCAATATCCCCCTCGATATGTCATCTGGGCAAGCGGAATAATCCACTCCAGTGCTCTGCTTTTTGCAAGCTTCAGTCAACACTTGTGGCAATTCATCCTCACCCAAGGTATTCTTCTCGGCATGGCCACGTGTCTGACCTACATGCCATCTGTAACCGTGGCACCCACCTGGTTCACACTGCACCGCGGACTAGCAATGGGGATAATTCTCGCAGGAACCGGAATTGGGGGCGTTGCGTGGCCGCTGGCTTTTAGATACCTCATTGAGTCCGTCGGATTCCGGAACACACTCCGAGTCACAGCTGGAATCTCTTTCGTACTCATTTGTGGCTCGGGGACATTTATACGCTGGCCTGCTAGCGAGATCACTCGTATTCAAGCCGAGAACTCCGCTTCTTCCCGTTCTCCGACCTTCTTCCGCCTTCCATTGGTTGACTGGCGTGTCGTCCAAAGCCGCAAATTCGTCGCTCATGCTCTGGGTGCAGCGTTGCAGTCCGCTGCGTACTATACACCGGTGTTTTTCTTCGCGTCTTTTGCGCGTACACTAGGTTATTCACAGGCAACATCGGCAAACTTCATTGCCATCTCGAACGCCGCAAATGCGCTAGGCAAGGTCGTCATTGGTCATGCAGCTGGCCGTATAGGAAGACTCAACACCCTGGTATTAACGACCCTCATTTCAGCTGTCTCGGTCCTTGCGTTGTGGCTTCCTTCGTGTCTATCCTCCACACAATTCACCGGGAGCACACTGTTCATCGCCTTCACAATCTTCTATGGCATCTTTGCATCAGCATACGTCGCTCTTTTCCCGACGAGCCTGGTCGAGTTGTTCGGTGTGCAAAACTTTGTCAGTGTTAATGGCTTGCTTTATATGGTGCGAGGCTTTGCGACCTTAGTTGGAACCCCGGTTGCCGGTGCGCTGATCCGCGGAAACCACGAGAAGAGCGTCGGTCCGCGAAGCTATGAGAATACCAGCATTATGGTCGGTGTATTGTTGGTTGTGGCGACGTTAGCTGTGGTTTGGGCGCGACTTGAGGCTACGCTTACTCTTGATGCTACAGCAGGGCGCAGAACGAAGTGGTTAATGTAAAAATCCTTGTCACGCAGAGATTGAAGGAAGGATGTCACCAGGAGAAACCTCCCAATATCATATACTGGACATTAACAATAATTACCATTAGCAAGCAGTCATAGTTAATACAATCTCCCCTCAGTTCCATCATATGTGGCATCTATCCTAGATTTAACGCTTCTGTAAACACTAAGCTATAGACTGTGAAAGAGAATTGCCAGCGCATAAACAGACTAGATGCGTTGTCAGACAGGGAACAATAAGGCTATAAATTCTCTGTGGCTACCTCTTCGGGAAAAGCAACACTACTAAGTACGGACACGGTGTTATCATAATATATGATCATGCAGGCTGGAACTGCTGGAAACAAAATTATTGGTGCACTAAGTCTTTCCACATTGGATGCATTTTCTATAGAGAATGTGCACCCTTGTACTTCAATAAATATACCCCTCTTCTAAACTACATAGCCCACACAGTTACATAAACAGTCATATGATTTTGTAGAGGTTCCCATGTATTTCATTCTTTTCGATCGCCATCATTCCTCCCATCGCACTCCACACTCCACCATACCGACAATCTGCAACCATAAACATGGGATTCTGCTTTATTTGTAACCGAATGGTCGCCGGGAACAAAGACAAGCATCGTAATCTACGCACAAACCCAAAATCGTTTCAGACTGAACATTGCGTGCTTTGCTCTCGTGATTTCTGCGAAGCCCACAAGTCTGAAGATGAATCGGTTTGCGAGATCAATCATCAGACCTATTATTCCAACCACCGGCATATTTCTGGCATATTTCCTTCCCTTGAAGCGCGAAACAAGCACAATGAGCAATTTGGACTTGTACAACAACAAGACATGGTGTAAGTCTTTTATTTTCCCAAATACAACCCGGAACTTATTAACACGTTTGAAGTGGGGATGGTCAGCGTCTATAGTTGGACCCCCAGGATCGGGCGTTTGATGATAATTCGCGGCCAAATGGAGATGCACTGACGGATCCTTGGTATTATTGTTTTGAGCCGTATGGGAGAACATATGTTCTTTTTTCCCAGGATGTTGAATTGCATAGGTCATGATTCTATTCTTCTGCTTTCTCGCCTCCTTGGTAGTAGTCCTTCAACAAATAGTTTACTATATTGATCTGACGCATGGAAAGAACCCTTGTCTGTATAACAAATATACACTCCAACAGTTCCAAAATGTGTCAGAAGTGGTACGATAGCCACGGTTATGAGATATTCTTCCTTAACTGTAATTATGCCCCTACTGGCTGCCCTCTACCTCTACCTTTACCGCTACCTCTTCCAGGGCCTGGTATGGGATGTTCCATTCCCTGTCCCACCGATATCTGGTCTCCTCCAGTAAGTCCTGTGGAGTTTTACTCTCTGCATTTGGTTTATCATTTGGGAGGAGGGCTCCGAGAGGTCCAAGGGGTCTGAGATCGGAGGATCGCTCTCTGCCATGATAATCTGTCCTTCTCGTACGAGCAGTTTTGTGGAAAGAGAGAGTGTGAGAGGAAGGGGGAGAGGGAAAGAAAGCAGACAAAAAGGGGGGAGAAGAGATGTATCGAATACCGTGGTGGAATACTCCGTCCTATATATTATTGTTGGTCAGCCATTGTTAGTTAGCAAAATACACGGGTGTCTTCCATACCATATATTGCTGTACACATACACCGTGATTCCTGTCAGAGAATATCCAGACCGGACCGGACGATCAGTTCTCCATCTCACTGACATCTATGGAGATCGAATTACTACATATCTACTTACATATACATCTTCCGGTCCAGGTAAAGGGCCATATATTTCTAGAACACAAATTCTTGATCTCACTCTAACCCGAGATATCCCCCAAACGTCCAGTCGTAAATCATAACCCCAATATCCTCTGTCTAGTTCTCTCACAGCCCGGGAGTCTGTGCCCCCTCCCCGATGCCCATCAACCCACCAGCAAGTCCGTTCATCCGACGATCCAGCAAATCCTCTTCACTGTCAAGAGAAGCGATACTACGTCCTCTCGGACGAACAGCACGCGGGCTTTCAGGGGCACTATTTGTCTCATCAGGATCGAAAGGGTCCGAGCGACCCGCTCTTTCCAAGCATCGGAGCTTAGCGAGAAAATCTTCCTTAGCATTGCGGTCATCCCCCAACGAGGTAAACCCAGTAACCCGCGAGGAAGCAAAAGAGGATCGTGATCTCCTCCGACGCGTGCGATGTTCAGACTTTGACGTAAGTGCGTCCTCGCTACCAGCAACGGATGTGATCTTGCTCATGCTCATTTCCAATGGTCTGTCGTCGTCACCAGAAGACTCGCCAGTGAACTTGCGGTGGTGGTTACGTCCCTTATTCGAAGCGTTTGAAGCGTTTGCTTCGACTTTTGCTGGGCCAGACCATTGGAGGGAACTATTAGCTTTCAAAGCATTCCCATCCTGATCAGGGTAAAGTGAATCCGCCTCAAAGTTGTCGGTCTTAATATTCAGGGACAGACTCTCCAGCCAGTCCGCGCTGCGATGGATATATTTCCACGCGTCGGGGAAGAATCCAGCCATCTGCATGAATCCGTGTGAGATACCAGGGATCAGGGAGATCTCGACGTAGTTTCTCTCATTGAAAGAACGGTTAGTCCTCTCCAATCCCAGGTCCTGGCGCTCGCGGAAGTGATGCAGCTTTGCTTGCCGCAGTCTGCCTGCAAATATAACCGTGTCATCAACCAGAGGATCTCGCTCTCCGGTCATGATATATGTTTTCGGGAAGCGGGCAAGTAATGCATCCGGGGCCAGGACGGGAGATAAGAGGAAATCAGTGTTGAAGTCTGGGCGATGGTGGGGCCCGATGTATAGAATGATCATCGCACGTGTCATTTCAGGTGTGAGAATGCGGTCGTGGACGTAGGTGATCATGGATGATACAGCTAGTCTGGTCTTGATTGGCTTGACTTCGTCTTCTGCTTTAATAGCAGGCTTTGGGGCTATGTCCTCGTTCTTTTGGAGTTTTTTCTCCAGTGATTTAGCAGCCTGGGTGGCCACGTTGGCTTCTTCGTTATCCTTTGCCTTCTCGGGTGGTGAGATAGCAGTTAAATCGTCGACGGAGCCACCTGGCGATGTGAATGGCGTTAGTTTACGATATTGATCCTGTTTCCGTTGTAGAACACTGCGGTTTGTCTGACGCGTGCTCTTCTCCTGAACTAATGACATCTGCTCATCGCTCATCCAGCTTTCAACTCTCATATTCAACGCAGGGTATCCCAAAACCACACCATCCGGGGCCGGGAGAACATCCTCTCCACGCCAACCCTGAGCCATCGCAGACTGCAACACCATTAAGGTCATGCCAACTGCTAGGTTGCCACCGGCACTCTCGCCAGTAACAAGAATCCGAGGACGGGTATGGCCACTCAGTCCCATACAACGACCTTTCGTAGCAACGATGCTGTGATATACATCGTAGCATTCATGCAACGCATAGGGGTATGCAAATTCCGGTGCCTTCTTATAATCGATACTGAGAATGGGAATCTTGAGCCGCCCTGCCCAGGACAATAGCTTGTCCTCTGAATTTCTAGGACTCATAGCCACAAACCCACCACCGGGCACATCTAGCACGACGAGACTCTGATCTCGGAGCGCACTTAACGGGCCATCAAAATACAACCACGCATTCACTGGATCGGTGTAAACAGACTGCGCTGGACGAGGAATACGAATTGCTCGGGCCGGGAACTGAGTCATTCGTGGCCGTAGCAGCTTCGCCATTGACCACAGGTAGGGGCTGGTGGCTTTATTCCAAGACACACGCAGGTGCTCTAGTGTCAGTGTAGCACGGACGCGGCGGACCTTCTCGTCGGCCTGTTCAGCAGCGATCAGGTAGTAAGCCGTGAAGACTAGCGACGCTAAATCTCGTAGCCATTTGGGCTTTATGTTCATGGCGGTCCAGAATCCAGCATCCAAGCCGGTGGTGATCCACGTTGCTCGGAAGAAGGACCGCGAGTACATGTTTGCCAGTGGTTCAGGGCATTCGAGCCCAACTATCTTGGCGAAGTTCCGGCTGAGGTAGAGCCAGAGGAATATGATAACAGTTGTCTGCCATGTCGTCAACTTCCCTGTGAAGCGGGATGAGAGTGATCGAATAAACGGCGGGCCATGTTTATCTGCTCTGGTGGATGTTCAGCGGGTGGAATTTCTTCGACTGATATGGACTGGATATTCTGTACCTTAATAAGTAGACGGACCAGAAAGAAACAACTGCAAATACTTGGATCTTGCGGAAGCGGGTTGAAGGTCTCCCTAAGACGTGGTCTGGACATCGATTAGCCTGGTGGATTGTAAGTGGAATACTCATTACATATCTTTTGCATACCTATCATTTCTTGAAGTTAAGGCTGAGACTAGTCAGTCTAACTAGTTCAGCCTGTAGTGTGTATGTAGTGTATGTGAGGCCCAGATAAGAATGCATAAAGGCCGAGTATAAAGAATAGTCAAAAGAACCAAGGAGAGACAAAGCGACATTTTCAGACAAGCCACCATAAGAAATTAATGTCATCAATCAGCATCGTAGTTCAATTAATCCAACCTTGTCATTGGAGAACAACGAGGGAAGGGTGAATCACATGTCAAGTCCCACATTCACATGCCAGTGACGACATCAGCTGACCCTTCCATGCGACCCTCCCCAGGCCAGGGTAGATCTCTCTCTCTCTCTCATTTTTATGTTTTGGGTTTTGTGTTTTGTGCATTTATGTTGTATATCTTTATGTTTGCAGATCTATGTCCATCACAGATCTCTCCAACTATATTCTATGTCTTTTGTCGGCAATAATCACGCCCATGTCCAACCTGCCAACTGCACAACCAGACCTCCCACCCCATACTCAGGAAGCCCGCAATACAAATACCGGCCGAGTCACTGACAGTGGTAGCCCCCAGTGAGAATTCACGGTCCTCCTTGGGAACACGATCGGCAATCTCAGCAAAGGTATTGACGTATACCACTCCACCGAGGAGGCCCTCCCAGAAAACAATGATGAACACAAGCCATACGCTGGGAATAAAATTGAACATAGCATGGAGAGACAGCAACACAAGATTGACCACCTGCAAAAGCGACGGCAGGTACAGATTGTGGATGCGGTAGAATGGGGTCGAGGAGCGTGAGATGAAGACGCCAATCTGGTAGATGGCATTATACGTGGGGTAGAACGAGCGGAAGTGCTCAAAGGGCGATTCACGCAGTGGGAAAAGCAAAGTTGGAGCCACACCTTGGTTGATCACGTACTCGGCGATGTAGACTAGTAGCATCGGGACCATGCTAGGTATCTGTCAGCCTATATTTGGGAGAACCGAAAGACTCGAAAACTTACAAAGGAATAAAGAGTCCCTTCATTCGATGTAGATTCAGGCGAGTCTGGTCCAGCCAGGAACCACCTTGGTCGACGTGGATAGACTTGTGGGCGGGGGAATTATGCGATGCCCCCAAGAGCCCCTCGTCTTCTCCACCAGCATTATCATCCAGTTCGTCTTCTTCCACCTGTTCCCCACCCTCAACCACACGATATCTATCAGCACCAGATTCGCTACATCTCAGGGGGGACCTGGGTAGCACGACAAAGAAGCTCAGAACCATAATGGCTGGTAAGCAGGCTGAAACCAACAACGTGACATGAACGGAAAATCCCAGCGCCGAAGTTGCGAGGGCATAGGCACCAGCTCCGATCAGCCCAGCGGCGCCAGTACCACTCCCCCACGCAGCCAGACTGAATGGGCCATAGAAGTGCGTGAGACCCACGAAGCTCAGCTCCCCAGCACCGCAAGAAAGGCTAGCCAAGATGGTTCCCGCGATCTTAGACGCTATCGTCCCCCCATCGGTATAACCTGGGCTCATAGCGACAACCAGCATTCCCACAGATGATAGGAAGGCGAAGATGAGAATACGCATCCAATATGGGACCAGGTGGATGAAGTACGGGGCGACGAGTTTGGTCGCGAATGACGGGATCACGTCCGCGAGGAGAACAACGCCTTTGGGTACATCGGGTCCGACTAGATCTACGGCTGCCGAGAGGATGATCACATATAGGACATTGTTGATAAGGCCTGCCGGGTATGGGTGTTAGTTAGGCTGATCAGCTCCCCAGATGGGCTTGTTGAGGGTGCGCACCAAAGAGCCAGAAAGCGACACAGACTCGAGGGTCTGCGCCGCTAAAGGCACCACTAAGACGGGCGCCGAAACGTTTCCAGGTGGGAGAAGGTTGCTCTTGGGAGGAAAGCGTTGCGGCATCCTCATCGGACGCTGGGAGAGGCATTCGGTTGTTGCGCTGGGGGGTTGATAAGAAGCTACAGCGAAGTGACAAAAGATATCCAGTCCATAATTTATTCTAGTTGGATATTCAGGGGAAGAAGACAGAATACGGGGGGCATATCGAATCAAGCGCGAAGAGTGACGACTCCTTATCTCCACGCGATCCACCGCCTTCCGCCCTACACGTGGCTGAGAGTGGCCTTCTCCACATAAAAACAAGGGGACACACGACACTTTTCCTTTATTGCTCTAGTTTCTATGAAAATATGTCTTGTCATATCCAACGCAATACAAGATGGTATAAAGGGAAAACAAAATCATAACCGGCATTCAGGACAAGACACTCATGACTTGGCCACAACCGAATCCACAGCCTGCTCCAAAATCCGCAGACCAGTCTGGATCTGGTCTTCGGTGATCGTCAAGGCAGGGACGAATCGGATGCAACCCTCACCAGCAGTGATGATCAACATACCGCGCTCACGGGCAGCAGTGATAATGTCACCAGCCTTAGCAGTGTACTCCGGGGCGAGCTGAAGACCCAGGATCAGACCGCGCCCGCGGATCTCGGAGATCACACCTGGGAACTTCTGCTGCATGGCCTGGAAGCCCGAAACAAAGAGATCGGACTTGGCCTGGACGGACTGCTGGAGCTCCGGCTCAGCGAGACGCTCGACGATGTGGTGAGCGACACGGCAAGCCAATGGGTTGCCGCCGAAAGTGGTGCCGTGGTCACCGGTCTTAATGTGCTGACCAACCGTCTTGCCAGAAACAATGGTGGCACCAATAGGAATGCCATTACCAAGAGCCTTGGCGGTAGTCAGGATATCGGGGTGGGCAGCCTCGCCAGAGGCCGGGGCGAGAGAGGGGTGAGCGTGGGCCCAGAAAGTACCGGTACGGGACAGACCGCACTGGATCTCATCGAAGATCAAAACGGCACCGGTCTCGTCACAGCGCTTGCGGAGAGCAGCAAGGAATTCGGGGGTAGCGATGTTAACACCGCCCTCGCCTTGAATGGGCTCAACGATGACACCGCATGTCTTATCCGTGATAAGAGTATGGAGTTGGTCGATCTGGTTGTAATCTCCGTACTTGAATCCGGGAATCATGGGCGAGAATGGAGTCTGGTACTTAGGGTTGGGGGTGGCTGAGAGGGCGCCCATTGTGCGTCCGTGGAATGAGTTGTTGAATGACACGAACTCATGCTTATCGCCAGAAGGGTCCAGAGTGCGGCCGGTCTTGCGAGCGAACTTGATGGCGGCCTCGTTAGCCTCAGTTCCGGAGTTGGAGATGAAGACCTGCGAGGCATCGCGCATAGCACCGGACTTCTGCGTCAAGTCAATCAACAATTGACTCAGAGCACCGGTCCAAGGGTTGTGGTAGAGGTTTGAAGCGTGGATGAGGGTTTCAGCCTATAATTGAGGACCTTTCGTTAGCGATTGATCACTATCCAGTCCATAAAAGCATTTCGCACCTGCTCCGCAATAATCTTCGCAATTTCAGGGTCACAGTGACCGAGAGAGTTAACCGCAATTCCCGCAGTCAAGTCCAGATAACGTCGGTTCTCCATATCCCACAAGTAGCAACCCTGTCCCTTCATCATCATCGGAGCCGGGCGAACGTAAGTTGGAACCATGAAAGGAGCCCGCTCCTTAATGAAGGACGCCGTGAGTGAGTCGGCCGAAGGGTCGGGGTTTGGCAAAGTTGACTCTTTCTATGCGATTGTTAGTTCCGGACTTGGACGCTATCCTCGAGAATTTGGGTTACACATACCTTGGCCTGGGACTTCGCATTTTGAGGGGCATTGGACGTAGTCGCGAATCGGCGCTGTACTGGTGACCCGAGAGCAGGGACGAATTTGGATGCGCGAGGCAGACGGCGCGCGGCCACACGGAGGGCAGACATGGCAAACTTTTGATTTATAAAAATAGAAGAAGAAAAAAGCTAATCTGCAGCAAAAGAAAGGTGAGGATCGTAAGAGAAGCGACTGATCGGATCAGCGACCTACGGGGAGAAATAAAAAAGGCGATATCGGGATCGGCCGTCTTAGTCACATCGGTGGAGTGAGTCAACAACCGGGCGAGGTCCCGAGATCTCCCCGTACATCGTACAACTTCAAATTACCTCATTGGACATATCATTCCCTCATACACAAACACAATGGTGTACTCTCTCGTCATTCGCCGTTCAATCCTCTCGGCCACCACAGCCCGCGGCGCAATCCGGCCCCTCTCCACAACTCGATACCTGCGCCAGAGCGGTGACGACAAGCCCATGCCCTTCTCAGACTCCCCGGCTCCCCCGCGTCTCCCGAAGGAAGAACAGGAGATCTTCGAACAGCTCCAGAGGCGCTCTACTGGTGCCTTCAGCACGCCTCAGGTCAATCAATCCCCACAGGCCGAGATTCAGGCAGACGGCAAAGGTGGCGAGCTTCACCCGGATGCGCCAAAGGGAGTGCAGCCAGAGTTTGAGGGCGAGAAGAACCCAAAGACTGGTGAAGTTGGTGGACCAAAGAATGAGCCCCTGCGATGGGGTGCAGGTAGTGATTGGAGCTATGGTGGTCGTGTCACTGATTTCTGAGTGACCTCGGCTTGACCAGAGAGATTTGCATCATGTTGGCGTTGGTGTTTCTTGCCTAGGGATATAATGTCTCCATAACCGGAGATGGAGAAGTGGGTGTTTGATTCTGGTTGACCACATCTACAGTGTACATAACAAAACGGCCTAGACTGACAATGCAAAGCATATTTACGTGTGTTTTTGTCAAATATGTGAAAGCTGTTTGGAACTAATAGACACTCTGAACGATGACAAGCACGGGCTATAGCGCGAATTGATCAAAGCGACGCTTTTTCTCCCGCCAGGCGAGCCAGAGTCGCTTTTCCAGCCCGGCTATCATTCGCTCGGCCCAACTCCCCACTAATCCAACCTCCAATCTTCGACATCTCATCCAGGTTAATCCCGGTGTGCATCCCCAGGCTATGAATAGTATGCACAAGGTCCTCTGTCGCCACATTGCCTGTCGCACCTTTGGAATATGGGCAACCGCCAAGTCCGCCCACGCTACTGTCGAAAATACGGACACCATGCTCCAGGCCGACGATAGTGTTCACCAGGGCCTGTCCATAGGTATCATGGAAGTGCAACGCCAAGTCTGCATTAGCGATGCCAGCAGCCTTGAGCGCCTGCAGAAGCTCCATGGTCCGGGGAGCGGTGCCCATACCCGTTGTGTCCGCCACTGAGACCTCATCCGCTCCCATCTCCAGCAGCGTGGCGGTAATCTCAGCCACCTTGACGGGATCCACATCGGGGCCTTCATAGGGGCATCCTAAGGCAACAGAGACATATCCGCGTACCCGGATATTCTTCGTCTTTGCTAATGACATAATCGGCTTGATGCGCTCGAGTGACTCGGCAATGGAGCAGTTAGTGTTCGCTTTTGAGAAAGCTTCCGTTGCTGCTGCAAAAAGAGACACCTCTGTAGTGGTCGCTGTCTTCGATGTCCCTCCAGTCGCATCTGCGGGAACTCCTGTGCCATCAAGTATCTTGACCAGGCTCTCCAGTCCTCTGATGTTGGGGACAAGATAGTTGTAGGCGATTGTAGATTGTGCTTGTGGCGGTTTTGTGAGAAGATGCTCGCAAATCTCAGCTGTGCTTGCCATCTATCATAATGTAACCAAATCGTCAGTCTTCAGTGCCTGAAACCGCCCGCACTACATGATGACGCTCGGCAAGGTCATACCTGGGGTACCCATTTTGCGGGCACGAATGAGCCAGCTTCAATAGTTGCAACACCCGTTTTAGCCAGTCGTTCAATCAACTCAAGCTTTGTTTGCATTGGAATTGATTTCTTTTCGTTTTGCAGTCCATCTCGAGCGCCAACCTCCACGATACGGACATGGTCCGAGGTTAACCGCGACTCGGTCGCGAAGCGGCGTGTAGAATATGGAGACCGTAGGGCTGAGAACAAACCCAATCGGGGGCGAGCTTTCATCATGATATATGATAGGCCAACTTGTATGATCAGAGGAACCAGAATCGTAAAGAGAATAACAGGTAAGAGGGCGAGCTTTGAGAATGGGAACAGTAGGAGGCCGAGAATGCGGAGAACGCTTTACCCCTTCCGGACTAGTTGATCACCCCACCTGCTGCTGAGTCAGTCGGCAGAAAAAAGAAGTGGGATGATATTGATTCCAATATTGAAGATTGAAGATTGTCAGGATCAAGTGAAAAGTACAATCTTTGTTATTTTTGACTCATATTACAGCTGGATAACATGGAAGCAAATCTGCCCACCCCCTCTACTGAGGATGGCTCACAAACCGCTAGCCAAATGCGACAGCCAAAGAAGAGATTTGTCGGACGACGAACAGCAGATGCCCAAGCCCAGAAGGATACGGCTAGTCAAAAAGATGTCGAGTCCACAGCGGTGCAAACATGTACGTATTTTCCACTGGAGTAACTAAAATACTTATACTAATTTTCACTTCCTCCAGCGACGCCCAGACGCACACCCCGCACCCTCAACCAAGTGCCGCCAGAGATTCTGAACGATCCTGAGATCCAAGAAGCAATGGAGCTTCTCCCCAAGAACTACTCATTCGAGATTCCGAAGACAATCCACCGAGTCCGCACATCAGGAGCCAAGCGAGTAGCCCTCCAATTCCCGGAGGGACTTCTCATCTTCGCGACAACTATCTCCGACATCCTAACCCAGTTCTGCCCTGGGATCGAAACCCTCATAATGGGCGATGTCACATACGGCGCCTGCTGCATCGACGACTACACAGCGCGCGCTCTAGGCTGCGACCTGCTAGTACACTACGCGCACAGCTGCCTGATCCCAGTCGACGTAACCAAGATCAAAACGCTGTACATCTTCGTGGACATCAGCATCGACACAAGCCACCTCCTCGCAACACTAGAACGCAACTTCAAGCCCGGCCAGTCGATCGCCACCGTCGGCACAATCCAATTCAACGCAACGCTACACGGACTGAAACCCGTGCTTGAGCGCGCCGGCTTCCGTGTCATAATCCCGCAAATCACGCCTCTCTCTAAAGGCGAGATTCTCGGTTGCACATCACCGCAACTCTCCGAAACCGAAATCGACGCAATCCTCTACCTCGGCGACGGCCGCTTCCACCTCGAATCCGCCATGATCCACAACCCCTCCATCCCAGCCTACCGGTATGATCCATACTCGCGAACTCTGACACGCGAGAGCTACGAGCACGAGGAGATGCATACGATCCGCCGGGACGCGATCGCAACAGCAAAGACCGCGAAAAAGTGGGGGATTATCCTCGGCTCACTTGGTCGACAGGGTAACCCGCACACTATGGCGATGATCGAGCGACACCTACGCGAACGCGGCATTCCAATTGTCAATTTGCTGCTCAGTGAGATCTTCCCTGGTAAGCTGGCGTCTATGGCGGATGTGGAGTGCTGGGTGCAGATTGCTTGTCCGCGGTTGAGTATTGATTGGGGATATGCGTTTGCGCGGCCGCTGTTGACGCCATATGAGGCGCTTGTTGCGTTGGGAGTGCGGGAGAACTGGGATACGGGGAATAAGGGCGTGTATCCGATGGATTTCTATGCGAAGGAGGGACTTGGGCGGACGAGGCCGGAGCAGGCTTAAGAGGTCGGCTGTTGAAAAATAGAAAAAAATATATACCCGATTTTAAACTCAGGGCAGCAGGACTGACTCTGGCTGAAAAGGTCATGACAATGATACACATGTTAATATGTTTCTGTTGGATTATCACTATGTATAGTAGATTGAAGTAGAGAATTATACAGAGAGCAGGAGTATTATTACTAACTGTCGGGCTATCGAAGGCACCGACGGAAGACATCATGGCATTTCATTTCAAAATCCAATAAACCAATCCTAATCAAATACGAAGTTCATAATACAAGATGGCGTTCGAAATAAATCACCCCTTCACATCATCAGTACTGTCAGTGTTGAAATCACTGGCACTTCCACGCCGAAGGGAGAGGACATTCTTATTAGCCAATTCATCAGCAGTGCGTTCAGCGGCCCGCCATCGGGTAACGGCCTGCTGAACGTCCTCAAACATCTCCAACGAGTCCTGGATGATACCGCCCTCGTCGGAATCGCCCAGTTGGGTACTCTCGCGCGAACCGCGGTCACTAGACATGGGGAAGGCGGGTCCGAATCCTCGCTGAGGAATTGGATTGAACATAATAGCGTTGGCGAACATGCGAATCAACTCTTTCTCCAGTTGTGCAGAGTTCACAACTCCCTTGGGTGGGATGAAATCCTCATTTTTCTGCAACATGAGCACACCGCTTTTTGACGGTGTGCCACCAGGAACAGGAGACTCTCCATCCCCAGCTGGGGTGCTTGCTGATTCTCCTGCAGTTGCGACAGCTTTGCTTCCCTGGTGGATGGCAGATTTGATTGACTTGAGGTCAGATGGCCGATAGATGAGATCGTGGTAGCCCGGGGCGTCGCGCTCGCTAATTGGCTTGGCAAAGATGGAGGCAAGCTTGTGCGTGGCTACATCGTTCATGATCGGTGCCGCAGTCCGGTGGAAATTGCGCGTAGCCATGACATACTGAGTCGTGTCGAATCTGGGGATATCCGCAGGGTGGGGTTCCAGTTCCACTGCCTCACTTGCGCCGCGTTTACGTTTTATCCGCGGTTTGGGCGTCCCTTCGTCGGCGGGAGCAGCTACACCCTTTCGGCGGCCCGATGCCCGTGATTCACGGAGAGTGTCTTCCGATGGCGCAGCAGATCCATCGCGAGATGCCATGGATCGCCCGCGACTCCGGGAAGAAGTCGAACTTACGGCACGTGTCCTCTGAATTGAAGCTAGTTTCTCGGTCTTTACGACGGGGGCGGGTTTGGTGTCAGGTTGGCCGCGTCGTGGTCTCCTGTCTTCCGTAGATGGAGCTCGCTGGCCTAGATTGATCCTTGGGGGAGGTGACATTTCCATCGCATCAACGGGTGATTGGTCTCGTTCACTGATGGGACTGACGTCCTCCGGCCGTGGCCTTGGCGGTGAGCTTGGAGAGCGCGAAACCCTCGGGCGAGGAGTTCTCTTCCATGGTGTGGAGGATCCCTGCGTATCAATTGACAGGCGTGGATGAGAGGCGCGAGATTCGGAGAAAGAAGGGAATGTGGCACTCGGGGTTTGGGAAACACGCGGCCGGCCGATTGAAACAGGTGTATGAACTGCGGACGGGACGGCGCTGGGTGTTTGTGGAACGGGAGGTTGGAGAGGAGTCTGGGCTTGTGACCCGGGCAAAGGCGGGTTGATGGGAAGTGGTGGTACAGGTCGCTTGGTAGTAGCCTGGGCCGCTTGAGGTGTAGCAGCACCTGGGGAGGCGATCGGGTATGGTGAGTGAGGAGAAGGATCCAGCTGCCACTGCTGGAAGCTCGGTTGAGCGGGGGTTCGCTGGGACGCCGGTGCCAACGGGCCAGCCTTACCTGTAGTAATGGGCGCAGGTGGGGCGGGATTTGCACGAGGTGCGATTTGCGACGGATGTGCCGGTGTTACTCGCGGCCCGGCTGGTGTGGATGGAGGGACCTTTTGGGTAGATTGCGCAAGCGTAGGTTGGATGGACGGTTTTGGTAGGGGATGGGTGATGATCGGCTGCGGTTGAGGTGCATTCCCAGCTATGTTGGGTGTCGTGGTTTGCACTTGGGGAGATGGGGCTCGAGGTTGGGTCAAAGGAGGGACGGGGTGTGGTGTAGGAGGCTCGTTTGTCGTAGAGGGCACATTTATTGCAATGTGCTGTGGTTCGGGCTTGGCCTTGTCTTGGGCGAGCGGGATGGTCGTCGGAACAGGTTGAGTTGTCTCATCTTGTACATGTGGGTGCGGCACCTCTTCCTTCATAACAGCATCCTTCCCTTCGATAGGCACCGGCTTCGCCGGTGTGAGTGCTGTAGCTGCGGCAGCAGCTGGTTTGTCGCCCTCCTGCTGTAGCCGTTCCAGCTCAGCCCTAATTTCTGTGTACTTTTTCTCATCGTCCCTAATTTCCTTGGTGACTAGATCTCGGTATTTGGCGTAAAGGTGTGTCACTAGCTCTGGGACGAGCGTGGCATGGGTGAATCCGCCGGTCAATCCATCTGGTCGCGGACTGGAGATCTTGCGTTTCTTTGAATTAGGCGGACTAGAGGTATCTGCGGGTCGTCCGCTGACCGAGAGCGCTCCATCACGACTATATCCATCGCGCATTAATGTCGCATATAGATCTTCCAGCGCCTCCGGGGACAGGCGATCGGCATCGAAATCGACATTCTCGCGCACCAGCTGGTTGTTGCGCAAAAGCGTTGAGATTGAGCCGAAGCTTGTTGGTCGAAAATCGGAGGTCGCCAGAGACTGGAAAAACAGGAGGGACTCAAACGAAGTGTATGCCGACAGAGGAGGCATCCCCCATTGCCCGTCCGGTCGGCCACTGGGGGGAAAGGCTTTGAGGATGGGGGCCACGGTGGTCGGTCGGCGATCAGGGTGGTCACGGAACGTGTTCGGTGTCGCTGAACTGAGGGCTTCGCAGGCTAGGTTGGCTAGGTTGGCTAGTATTTAGAGATAGTGAACGCGACAGGCTAGAGACGCAATACGCATAGCCTTTCAATCTATCCGCGCGAAAAATTGAGCGGGCCAAAAAAATGAACGGCGACCACAACGGATCAGGTAAAAACGCGTCGAGTTTGGGGTTAGGCGAATCGAAGAGATGAAATGTCCCTGTCGAATTGAAATGACGATGGAATCGGAAATGGGAGATTGGAATTGAGGAGTTCGCGATGCTACCGTACTGTATGGTATAGGTCATGTGACCAGTTGCCAGGGAGGAATCTGCCAGAATGCAAGTTATGCAACGTACGATGTACTTTGTCTAACTAGTTATATAACTATTGGTCTTTATCTATAAATCTTTTCTAGAATATCTGAAAGCATAGACATTTTCAACCTTATATGCTTATATATTCCGGTAACATTAAGCCTATGTACTGTTGTACTGTAGTGTACTTTGAATATCACCCCCCTAATTGCCTTGAACCCCATGTCAGGGGTTATTTTGCCACTTTTTCTTATAAAATGAGTCCTTCTCCAAGTTAGGTCCTAATTTCCTAATTTCTTATATTCCCGTTTGTAAGGTGAGTCAAGTACGGAGTACAATAGATATGTATTATGTATGCACCATTAACCCCCTATTATTTTCTTCCAATATAAGAAAAATAAGAAGAAAATCAGAAGAAAGAAGAAAGACACCTGTACGGAGTAATGGAAGTATAAAATAATCAACCCCTGAAACAGAAACCCCCCCTTATATATACAGAAGACTCCATATTAATTCTGAAAATGCGACACATAATGGCGTCGAACCCCTGTAATACAGTTGTAACACTTACCTCTCCCTCCTTGCTGGTGGAGATATATGGGGACCTCCAATTACCGCGACTAGTAACATAGTCGGTGGGCTATGATCATCTCTCAATTTCGCACTTCTCCCCTTCTTCTTCCACTCCCCCCCCCCCCCTTTAGCTTCCTCGGGCAGGTCTCCAAAGTTCTTTGCTTATCACTCTTCCATCTATTCATCGCAACTAATACTATTGATATCCGGTATTTCTTTCACCTCCCCACCAGATTGTGGCTTATCTGTCGAGAAGTATAAAGAACTGACACTGTTGTTTTTTCTCTCTAACAGCCTCAAACGATCCTCGATTCAGTTTCATCTGTACTTGATTCTTGGCTGGTCCTGGTCTCGACGATACCTAAACCGCCTAATACCTTAATTCTGCGACTTGTTCTTGCCCCCGCCTATCTCAAGGTCGCACACCCCTCTGTCGCCGTTCGACTGTTGGGACCCATTCCGTAATCACAGGAATCAAAGAGCTCGAATCACACAAGATGTCTGACCTGGATCGCGAGTGGAAGCCGAAGGCCCGACCTCAGTCGTTCGTTTCCCTATACTGCCGTCGAATATCCGAATAGTAGCATTAACCGTGACCTCAGGACCATGGCGCAAGCCTTCTCGTCGGCCTTGGACAGCGCCTTTATGCTAGACTCTGACGTCGACAACCTTTCGCAAACCATCGACCAGAAGTGAGTAACATTGAATAATTCCTCTAACATCGATATCGCACGCGGCTCTCGTTGTTATCATGCTCCTCATATTCATGGCGCTAACCTCCTCTCCAAAGGAAGCAGCAGATGTTGATCCAGAACCGCGAATTGGAAGAGCTGCAGCAGCGCATCCGAGAGGCCGAGAAACGCCTCCAGTCCCAGTCTACCGGGAGTGACAACACCTCGTCCCAATCTAGCCGGGGGCAAGGCCAGTCAGCTGGTGAGCGCTCAATCTGATCTTTTTGCGGGCCGATTTGATATAGCTGGCCGGGTTTGCGCTGTAGCGGGATCTGACTGTGTAACAGCTTCCCAGGGAGGATCCTACAACGAGCAGCAGCCGCAGCAGTCTGAGCAGCGGGGGAACAACTGAATTCCGAACATCTGCAAATGTTAAGATCTGGAAGGTCAAAAGAAAGAAAAACAAGGCCATCCGATCCTGGAGTCGGAACGTTGGAACTAGATTAAGGCTGGGACGAGCGCATCAGGGCGGAACTCTCTCAATGATCCGTGATATTGGACCCGCGCCGCGTCTGATAGACGCAATATGTTCCAGTCGGCGTGGTTATTTTATTGGGATGATTTTTTTTTTTTTAGTTTTATCTTTTTTTCCTGGCATCCTTTGAGAAACCCCCTATTGTATGGATCTGGCCATGGAATTTCTATTCCCAACGCCGTCCCCCGTTTGCAGTGCTACGGCGCTGCGATTGCTCGTGTTTTTTTTTTTTTAATGTTTGTGCCTGAAATTGAGATTCTTTCAATCAGACTTACCAGACCGGGATATCTGCATGTTATTTATACCCTGGGGGTAATGCATATCTCTTATACAGAGTAACTGAAGATATAGGTCCGGAAAGTGTCCTGCACCTTCAGGCCCGAGCCGAACGATAAGCAGGCGAGTTGCTAATGGGCTTACTATGGCGTCCAATCATAGGCCTACTATCAAAAATTGGACGCCCAACTATCCACTCGATTCCGTCATTTTCCCTGTTTCCCTGGTCAAGGCGCAGAAACCCGAGGGCACGGGCTTCAAATACTGAGCTGTCAGCTCCTGGGGAGCTGCGGGGCATAAATTTGTAGTTTTCGTATGATTCCTTGTTTACTCTCTCGGTTGATAATGGTAGAAAACTAGTCCCAGGGCGAGGGATGTCATAGGAGGGCATGGATATATCTCCACATACGGTTGAGTTCTTGGCCACTGTTCCGTCTCTTGATCTCTTGAAAGCAATGTCCTTGGTAAGTCTTCCTTCACTTTGGTTGGACCCATTCTTTTAGCTAACCGTTGTAGCCCGCTATAATTAGACTATGTCTTTGGACCACAATATAGAGGATCTAGGTAGGTTGCTGTGTCCGTTCCACCATGGCTTCTTGGTTCTTCTTAAGATTCTGTCGCACTAGAGACTGCATTGAGCATCTAACAATTTTATTAATTATAATACACCTATTACATACCATGTACAAGGTATTCTTTCCCGATACCAACATTGAATTCTCCTCGAATACATACCTACCTGGGTAGGTATATATCAAGTCAATTGATATTCGGCAAAATCAAGGTCCATGACCGGTGCACCTTCCAGGCCCGAACCGAACACAGTCATATCCACCAATCAGAGGTCTCCATTCCCCATTGCGACCCGATTATCCGAATCGATGGCTGTGGACCCGTCGAACCGGTGATTCACGTCATTTCGTCTCCAGGGCCCAGGTTGGCACGGGCTGCAGGACATTCCCCCCTCTTAACTTCTTTCCCCTCCTCTCCATCTCCATATATATATATTGTTACCAATCTGGCATTGACTCGGTTTCTTCTCAATTGTCAGTATGGTCTTAATCGATGGGAAAGAAGTCATCACAGCGGAAGAGAAGCGCCTAAAGGAAGACCGCGAGAGAACCAAGTATTGGAAGGTAATGATTTCTCCAACTTTTGAACTAGCTCCAAGAAGTTCTTGCTAACTGACCAAAAAACAGCGCTGGGGACCATATGTGGTAAGTCAAGGCCTTGTATAGCTCCAGAACATACATATTAGCAGTGTGCTAAAAGCTCTTGGATTGGTATAGGCAGAGAGGCAGTGGGCCACAGGTGAGAGCTTTGCAAAATCATACCGAATTGAGAAACAGCAGGCTAATGCCGGATTTGTCATGACATAGTCAGAGAGGATTACAGTGCAGATGGCGACGCCTGGAGCTACTTCACCCACGATCATGCAAGATCGAGAACTTTCCGCTGGGGTGAAGATGGAATTGCAGGTGTATCTGATACGCACGGTATACAGAACATTGCCTTTGCGTTCTGGAATGGCGAAGAGTAAGTCGAGCCTCTGCTTAAATGTTGTGGGTCCGGTCCCCCCGCAATGGAATCTGACTGGAGTACAGCGACTTCTTGAAGGAACGCCTGTTCGGTTTGTCGAACCCTGAGGGTAATCATGGTGAGAGTGTCAAGGAAGCACATTTCCATGTGGACAACACGCCAACGGTAAACTCATTTATAAATCCGATCCATCTCACCTCTTAACAATGCTGACCCCGGAGTACAGCATTCTTACATGAAATTCCTCTACAAATACCCCCAGAGAAAGTTCCCATACCAAGACCTCATTGATGAGAACGCAAAGCGCTCACGTTTGGAGAAAGAGTATCAGATCCTTGATACTGGCATCTTCGACGATAACCGCTACTGGGATATCTTCATCGAGACCGCTAAGGAGGCCGACGATGAGGAAGAATTGCTCTTCCGTGTAATTGCCTACAATCGTGGCCCAGAGCCTGCTCATCTACACATCGTCCCTCACGTCTGGTTCCGAAACACATGGGCCTGGGGCGACGAGAAGAAACAGGAAAGACCATCTATCAAAAAGGAGGGACCGATGGTAGCCAAATCGGAGCACAGCACAATCGGCGAGCGATATGTCTCCTTTGCACCATCGCCTCCAGTTGGCTCTAGTGATGACGATATTCAGCCCCAGCTGATGTTCACCGAGAACGAGAGTAATAACAAATTCCTATGGGGGACTGAGAACCACACACCCTATGTCAAAGACGCATTCCACCGCCATATTGTCGAAGAGGAGAAGGGCACTATCAACCCAGACAACGAAGGCACCAAGTTCGCTGCGTGGTACGCCTTCAACAACGGCGAGGGAGTCCCTCCCGGCGAATGCGCCGTTGTCCGTTTTAGAGTGTCCCGCAAGAAGGAAGAAGTCCTGGATGAAGAAGTCCTGGACGATGTGATTGAACAGCGCCGTGCCGAGGCTGATGATTTCTACTACCATCTCAACCCTCTCCCCATGAGTGACGATCTTCGCAACATCCAGCGCCAAGCCTTCTCCGGGATGATGTGGTGCAAGCAGTACTACAACTTCATCTGGGATCAATGGAGCAACGGTGATCCAGCTGAAATCCCCCCTCCGCCTGGCCGAAAGGGCATTCGCAATGAGCAGTGGCGCCATTTGTACATTGACGACATCTTATCGATGCCGGACTCTTGGGAGTACCCATTCTTCGCCGCATGGGACACTGCATTCCACTGTATCCCACTGGCTATGATGGATCCCGACTTCGCAAAGAAGCAACTTGACCTTCTCACTCGTGAGTGGTACATGCACCCGAACGGTCAGCTGCCTGCATACGAGTGGAATTTCGGCGATGTGAACCCTCCCGTGCACGCATGGGCTGTGTTCCGCACGTTCAAGATTGAACGTAAGATGTACGGACGGCAAGATTTGGACTTCCTCGAACGTGTATTCCAAAAGCTGCTGCTTAACTTCACCTGGTGGGTGAACCGTAAAGACTCTGGTGACAAAAATGTGTTTGAGGGCGGCTTTTTGGGACTCGATAACATCGGTCTGTTTAATCGCTCGGAGCCATTGCCCACTGGAGGTGTGCTTGAGCAAGCTGACAGCACTGGTTGGATGGCCTTCTACTCCCTTACCATGCTCAACATAGCCCTGGAGCTGGCCAAGCACCGTCGCATATACGAAGACATTGCATCCAAGTTCTTCGAGCACTTCCTGCTCATCAGTGATGCAATGACCTTCCGTTCGGGCGATGACACGGTGCAGTCACTCTGGAACGAAGAAGACAACTTCTACTACGATGCCATCTCCTACGGCGGACCATGGACCCAGCAGCTACCTATTAGGTCCCTCGTCGGTTTAATCCCGCTATATGCGGTTCTCACCCTAGAGCCCGAGCTTATCAACAAGTTTCCTTCGTTTAAGCGGCGAGTGGACTGGTTCATCGAGAACAAGCCGGACATAGCCGAGCGCAACATCGCCAGCATGAAGCGCCGCGGCAAAGACGACCGACTCCTACTAGCCCTTGTCAGCAAAGACCGTCTTGTCAAGATCCTCGAGCGAATGCTCGACGAAACAGAGTTCCTGTCCGAGCACGGTATCCGCTCCATGTCCAAGTTCCACCAAGATAACCCTTACTCCATGGATGTCAACGGGCAAACCTACAAAGTTAACTACGTCCCCGGAGACTCCGACTCCTCCCTTTTCGGCGGCAACAGCAACTGGCGCGGACCCATCTGGCTCTGCGTCAACTTCCTCCTCGTCGAGTCCCTCCTCCGCTTCCACATGTTCTACGGCGACACCCTGCAAGTCGAGTGTCCCAAGGGCTCAGGCGACTACATGCACCTCGGACACGTAGCAGAAGAACTGCAGCACCGCATGCAGCACCTCTTCGCCCGCAACGACGAAGGCCGCCGGGCCGTCAACGCCGGCTCAGACCTACTCGATTTCGACGAGCACTGGAAAGACAATCTCTGGTTCCACGAGTTCTTCGACGGCGACAGCGGCCGCGGACTGGGGACATCGCACCAGTGTGGATGGACAGGATTAATCGCCAAGATCATCCACGACACCGGTATCAATTGCCGTCTACCGCAGACGCCACGGTCGCCCTTTGCCGCTGCATCGCACTACTTTGACGATATCTTCTCTCGTTCTGGACGACCGCGTGGCTCGGGCCGTCCGTCTGTTCGTCGCTCGTCGACTACTCGTTCCATCGGTAACCGTAGTGACTTCTACTCTGGCGATGCTACGCCTGCTGCATCGACGGTCTTGGATGAAGATGATGAGAGTCGTGGTCCTAGTCGTGCGGGCAGTCGTAGAGGAAGCGCTGCCGCCCCTGATAACCAAGATCATGTTGATCACTATGTGGAGAGTCAACTGCAGCGGGTGCGCAGCTCGGCTTCGATTGCTGCGTACGAGGACGAGTTTGAGACGAGGGCTGACAAGGAGAATGAACGGAATGGACAATCTTAATCCGGCTGTACCTTCCATCTTTTTCTCTTTTCTCTCTTCTCTTTTCAACGGGCCATTTCCCCATATGGTTGCTTCTGGACATGATAAAACGATCGCCTTTTCTGTGGTTATTATTTCCTTTTTTTACACGTGTTGCATCTCCTGCTTTCTATCATTTCCAACACATCATAGTATTTTCGGAGTATAGTCTTGATTTCAAGTGCATTTGATAGTTAAGTAAACGTCAATAATATCATTAGCCTTGCAAATAGAAGGGAACCTCCCTGCCACCTGCGTCTAGGCATATCACGTCTTCCACACCCCTAGGAGAGAGTCAGGATATAAAAATAAAAAGGTCGTCGTACAGATTAACCGATGATCACAACAGCACGTCGAGTCCACGCGATACGGAAGGCAGGCAGACACGAGGCAAGCAGGTGGAGGGATAATGCGAACTATCAACCTGCTAGGCCAAGGTGCCCACCGTACCTTGTAGGACCAGTGCAAAGAACGGATGGATCTATGAGACACCAATTATGGATGAATTTGTGCAATTGACAAGTAGTGAGAACAAAACAAAATGAGAGTAGAAAAGGGCATCTTAGAACCCCCCTTTCCCCCTACGAACGCTACCGTTCATCCGGGACGATATGCTATAATCTAACCATCCCCTCAAACGCTGAGGCTAATTTACATTTACAAAGCATCGGAAAGAGCCTTGTTCATCTTGGCGATCTTGGAAGAAACGCTAAGGTCAACGGTGCGGTCGCCAATCTCAACGACGAGTCCACCAACGAGGTCGGGGTTGACCTGATCAACAGGGTTAGTAAACAGACACAAAACGAAAAGGGTTCATCCATTAGGAACGCACCTTGGCAACAACCTTGAGCTTCTTGCCCTGGCTGAACTGGGACTTGGAAACAGCCTTCTCGAGACGAGAGATGGTCTTGGCATCGAGCTCCTGCGGACAAAGTTTTAGCTTAGATCCCTATTTTTTTTTTCTGTTCTTTCTGCTGAGACCGAAACACAGCTCATGGGGTTCGTACCTGAGCACTGGTGATGTTAAGGTCGATCTCGCCGCGGTGAGCGCCCATCAGGGTAGCGAACTTCTCGCAGACACCCTCGAGGGAACCGAGACGGTTGTTCTCGGCGAGAGTGTCGAGGAAGTTCTTGAGGATACCGGCCTTATCGGCACCGGCGACCTTAGCGAGCTCCTCGACGATGGACTTCTTGTCGGCGATGGTGAGCATAGGGGCGCCGAGGATAGCGACGAGCTTCTTGTCAGCCTTGAGGGTCTCGCCGAGGCTAGCGATAGCACGGGCAGTCTGGTCGAGAGCAGCGGACTTGGTGGAAGCGGTGTACTATTGGTAAACATTATTAGAGGTGGGATTCAATCCGGGAATTTGGTTGCGGGTGTTCGTGATTAAGATTTGAAGATTGCTTCTGAAGAGTGGAAACACAACTGTGGGAGGGGTCGGGGAAAGACGGGGGGATGTTTGTTGCGAAAAGTCCAGCACACGGTCGCGACAAGACCGGGGCAATGGAGGTGCATACCAGAGCAGTGGCGTAGGTGCCATCAACGCCGAACAGAGCGACGGGAGCGCGGGTCTCCTGGGCTGGGGTGGCATAGGACCTGATGCCGTTAACGGCGGCGGTGCGAGGGACGGAGAACTGGGTGGCACGCAGGCCAGCGCGGGCGAAGCGAGCGGACATCATTGTGCAATTGGCTGGAGGAGTGGCCTCGGGGAGGGAGGAGGGACGCTGAGGGTTGAATGGGGAGGTGATATCGACGTTCGGAGTGCTTGCTTCAGTCAAGGATGCAAGGTTGAGACCTCCGGGCCGAATGTTCCCGTCATCACGTGCACGCACACAAGGATTAAGTCACGTGTGGATATAATTGCTTGGCGGTTTCGACATAGTTTCGATATCCTTGGAGGCGATTCGGATGTAAATAACTTGCAGAACTTCTACACTGGTGCTGTGTTGGTGGTCCTATAAGCGTCCACGGGTGAAGGAACTATACACTATGCTTATTGCAGGAGCATGGAAGTATAACATCGAAGTCTACACACCATAACCCGCAAACCAATTATAGAAACGTCCTCTTTACAAAAATAAAAATAAAAATCAGAGTTGAAGAAATATCCATGGATCCATGGTTTCGGTCTTCGCGTCAGATCGATCCCTAAACGCCAGAAAATCCAAGCTAAAATACTTCAATGCATGCACGCCCGCACCCGAAACGCCGTTGAGATATCTTTTCCGTCAACCAGCCGGTATCCCCGACTGCGGAGATCAGATGCAAAACACAATTACTACCCGGTTTCCCCATTCAATCCTCAGTCGCTTCGTAACATACTATCCACCAAATCACCCAGCGGTCCCCAGAAGTCCTTCCCACTGGCCAGCTTGTGCTCATCAATGAACAAGACATAGTGCTTGAAGCTGGTGTTGAGGTGAGGCTCAAGGCCGAGGTGCACTACCACTGGATAATGATGGCAGTAGATGTGGGCGTAGACACGGTATAGACGTTTGAAGATCTGGCGGAGAAGACTGGGGAAGGTCTTGGGGAATGGGACACCTGGGAGGAAAACACGGGTGAGCAATAGATCTACTATATAAACGGATGACCGCTGAGACATACCGATCCGGCTAGGGAACATTTGTTCGTTGTCAACGTTGCTCTGAACCCAGGCCATCAAGTGCTCGATATATTCCGGGGCAGACATCTTGGTCGGCCGCTTGAAATTCTCCGAGTCTTGCCAGAGGTACTCGAACCTATCCAAACTTGTAAGCCGGGAGTCAACGATTCGCCGAGGAAGCACCGTACTCATCTGTAGCCTTCATCTCGGGACATGTCTGCGGTGAACAGAACTCAGTTATTGACCCATAGAGAAGGTTGATCTGGTTGTAGAAGTCGACAACTAATTCGCCAAAACATTAGCAGATGCACCCAGCACAACGCCGGAAGATGTGCCTTACTGTTGACGGCGAGCCATTCATTCTGATCTTCGCCTTCGGGCAGCTTTACAGCTTTGCGCAAGCTACCACTTCCAAGTGTGGCCTCGGCGAACTGTCGTAGCTGATAACTGCTTGTGCCCTTGGCGGCCGAGCGGGGCTTGAAGGGGGCGCGTGTGCGTGCATTGCTGGGAGGTGTTAGTCCAAAGCAGCCTTGTTTGAGTGCGCGCACCGCCGGCGACAGGTAAGATGGGGGCTCTGAGAGGGGGATATGAGAAGTGCGAGTAGTCTGATATAAGGCGGGAGGGCTGATAACGGAAGGGGGGTGGGATTGCGGGGAGCAAGAGGTAGGCTCCCCAGGGGAAGGGAAATGGACAACGGGAGGGGTAGCGGGGACAGACATGGTGGTGATGAACGAAGCCATATTCTCTTAGGCTCGAGAAAAAAAGAGAATCCTTTTCGGGTTTGCGCTGATCGCGATGTGCCTACATTCCCATGTCAGATATCAGTTGCTATCCAAGA
The DNA here is from genome assembly GCA_030142185.1 of Penicillium thymicola. Lineage (NCBI taxonomy): Eukaryota > Fungi > Ascomycota > Eurotiomycetes > Eurotiales > Aspergillaceae > Penicillium > Penicillium thymicola. Next base: position 54,567 of record LACB01000031.1, read on the forward strand.
TTTGAGGAATGTCATCAGATGTGGAGATGTGTTGACATGCAGATAATGCCAATGGACCGTACCTGACAATGATTCTGGATGATATATGGCTGAGAGAAACTTTGGAACGCGCAAGGAGAGAGATGTTATCGTGTTTCAGCTCCCAAGTTGATAATGTGAGATCCGATCCGTTGACTGACCGCGTTGCCCCAGTTACCGCATATACGTCACAGCTACAAGAATACATTCTAGTTACATAGTTACATAGTTATCTTAGTAGACGAGTAGAACCATGTTGTTATTTTCTGAATTCAAATTTTATATCAATTATACAGGGGGAATCCAGAGCCTGGTGGGGGGGTTCTCCCTCGATGGTACAAGGGGAATATTTAATCACATGAAATAAAATCAAGCATAACCTGCACGGCAGGCAAGCACATGTGTACATCTAGTGTAAGTCTAGGGTTCTAGATTGGGTAGCCTTCATTCTCCTCGGGCAATCGTTCTCGGACAGTCTCTCCGTAAACCGTCAACGGGATAGCGATCTCAAATGATTCACAATTCAAACGCTCCATAGCAGATAACACTGTGCCGCGATCATCCGATGAAAAGGCCTCGAGTAAGCGAGTGCCCGAGGGCTGGGCCCCTTGCTCACCTCGAACACTAGATGTCACAAACTCGAACCGCAGTTCCCAGTCAAGAGTCACACCGCTCGTCAATATTGAGGGCGTGGCTGTGATAGGAATAGCAGGGCTGAAAGCCACCCGGGTGGCATGGAGTGTGTTCTCGAACAGGGAGGCATGAATGCGCCGCGTGGTTCGATGAATACTAGCATTGGACCGGATGGCCAAAGTAGGGGTGACTTTTTCGGACGTCTCTAGCGAGGCACGTACAGCGTAGCATGGAATTGTGGCATCGCCAAAATCCATAGTGGCAATGATTGTCTCTCCAAGTCGGTGAACTGGTCGGTTCAAGACGACCACTGCAATACGTTTACCTTCGCGGGCAATCTCAAAGCGATTGGGACTCCGGCGAGAGTTCACGGCCTGGTTGCTGCGAAGGATAGCGAAGTCGATGATATCCTTGGTAGTAAGCAACTGGGGTAAGCCTTCAACGCTAGGTCGTCTCGAGGGCATAGCACCAGGTGGGAACAGCGTGTTGGAACGCGCACGTTGTTCCAAAATTTCATCCACAAAACCAAGAAAATCAGCCGCGGAATGGTGAGACTTGCTAATACTTTGGTTTTTCGTCATCTCTGGCATCACTGGCCCAACCTTTTGTACCTTCGCTTCATCCCGTAGAAGTACGTAAGGTGACATCAAGTCATGCCCAAGGATATCTCCCTTTTCTATAAAAACGTGAGAAATTGGGATGGAAAGCGAAGTGGAGGATGTAACTTACCATTCACGCCGCTGAAAACGCGGAAGGGTATGTTGATGCGGTTGACCTTTTGGGGCTCATTGGGTCCGCTAGTTCGCTGGGTTCCAATGACTAAATTATATGAGATCTTGATTGCTTTCCCTTTATGACTCGCCGGGAGTCCTTTGGGAAGGGTGAACGAGAAGGAATATGACTGTTCCTCCCCTGGCGCCAGTCGGAGGTCAACAAAAAGCAGCGACTGTGACGTGGACAACAGCGGAATTGATCTCGACGATGTAACACCACGCATTTCACGTAGACCATCCAATTCGTTGTTTGAAAGAAGGCCATTGATAGATTCCTCAATGGTGTTCCATTTGAGTGCGCCCCAAAACCCACCAGTTTTACGTGGTCGCTCGGCTGTTGGCGTTGGGCGGCCAGGAAGTCCGCCTGAACCCGGTTGGCCACCAACAACTCCCTTTCGCTTGACTTCGTCGAATGCTGACTGGTTCACTAACGATCCATCGACCGTGAATGATGCATTAACCTGCGCATAGCCCATCAGCAGCGCCTGGCTGTTGGAGGCTTTGGTGGGAGATGCAACTACACTTGATTGGTGCCGTGCGTGCCGCATGGGAGGGGGAGCTCGCGCACCCTGTGCCGAATAATTTGTGTACTCGGACCCGAGGGTCTCGGTGGAGTGATCGCTGGCGGAGTAGAACTCGCCGCTGCTCCGGTTGCTCCCATTCACGCTTGTAGCTGATATAATCCGGGTTAGTTGCTGGTGCGCCGGTCCAGTCAACCCATGTGCGTCTCTGACAGTGGGTCTCCCTCCAGTTGATGATGTACCGTTTGTTGTCGCCGACTTCGGTGATGGAGTGTGCACAGTGCGATTGTTAGTTGAATCAGTCGAAGGCGTCGCTGGAAACTTAAAATCGAGGGGAGGTGGTTGAGGCCGTCGTGAAGGTGTACGCAATGGCTCTACTGCGCCTATTGGACTAGTTGCCAGAGAGCCAGGGCCGCTGGCTCGCCCCAAGTGGGAGGTATCAACTTTCAGGCTGCCGTTGGGGTGCTCGTTAGGAGCCTCGGTCAATGGAAATGGAAAGGCATGAGAGGGGGATCTCGCTGATGAGGGACAGTTATTAGTTAAAAAGCCCCTTAATCACATATTTGCATTGTCCACCATCTACCTTTCTTGTAAGAATCCTCATAGCTATTGTTCCTTCGCGGCAGGACCTGGAGACTCGCCGAGCGCCCATGACCCCTGGCTGGCTGATGTCGATTATAATGGTGCGGGGAAGGCGTCGGATCGAGTTGGCCTTCGCTATCTATGGAGAGGATGGAGACGGATCGTTTATGGTTGTGGCCCGGTTGCCATGCTCGTGGTGTGGAGGGGCCGTTGTTCGGAGGGAAGCTATGGGAGCCGACCAACGGAGAGCTCAGGGACGAGGCTGCCCGGTGAGAAGGCTTTCGTTGCGAGCTGGTGGAGTATGATCGCCGACCAGAAAAGAGAGCTTGTGGTGATTTGAACCCGAAGAAAGATTCCGAGTTCGAGTTGGGTGTGTGGTTCGCGACTCGAGAGATCTTCCGTGAATGTTGACTTCCTTCGCCGCCATTATTGGCATCAGCACCAGTGGCGGCCACGTTCTTGAATGTTATAGTGCATTCCACATTCTCTCCTGCAAATATAGTCTGGTCCTTCCATTTCACGAAGACTTGGATGTTGGATGGCATGGCGGTTGTGTCAGCATGTGGGCTGCAGTTCGAGGGGGGCCAAGGCCTAAGGGGAATTGCCGGCACGATGAGCTGTAGTTAGGTCGAAGCTTGGTGAAATGTGCCGCCAGTAGCATTCTGTCAACCCGAATGAAGCATGCTGGTTGTAGAGTTGAAGATGTGTTGGCGAGGGAGTTGCGTGGCGATGATATCCTTGCTCCTAGCTCCACCCCGAACTACGGGCTAAATGACATATGATACCCACCCTTCACTGCAACCAACTAGTTACTACTATAGTAAATATGTTGTTCATTCCCAAGATTAAAACAGAAGAAGGTCAGAGGTGATATTAATTTATTGTACAGACGCAAATTAAAACATATATAACATAGTATAATATACACAGACGACTATCTTCGCTCGCGATTGTTGTCATCATACAGCACATGGAAGTCGGAAAGTGTTCGCGTCCGATCAGTCGAAGGGCGAAGACCAAGCTCAGCCATGCGACTCCAGATTCTATCGTGTCGGTTCTCCCATCGCTTGCGCCGATTCTCCATCTCGTCCTCCGATGGGCGCCATTTGCTCTTCAAAATTCGGCGAATAGCTTCCGGGGACATCTCAAACTCCTCTGCGAGTACAGCAGTCGTGAATTGTTCTGGAGCCTTCGCATGAAGATGACGGATTCCATCGAGTGCATCAGGTGAAAGCTTTTTGGGTGGGTTCCAACCACCGGCGAACTTCTCCTTCAAAGCCGCTTTTTGCACTTGCCAGCTCTCAGGCTTTCTCTTTCCCCTATTCTCTGAGAACTGTTTCGATTTTTGGGCTCTGTCTTGCCAATCCTTGCGAGGTTCCTTTTTGGCCTCCCTGCGAGTCTCGTTGCGGAAAGCTCTGCGCTCTCTGTCGGTTCTTCCGGTGCTATCTGGGTCCCTTCGCTGGTCCTTGGGGTGACGCTTATGATTATTCCATCCACTTTTCTTGCCGAATGAGTCGTAATCTTTCATTTTCGGTGTTTTGTGTTGAGAAGGCACGGTGTTATCAGCGGCGGCCGGGCTTTCAGGGGCTGCAGGCGCTGGTTCCTCATTTTGGGTATCACCCAAGCGCGGCATTGAATTGAAGAATCGTTGAAGATGGACATTTGAAGGGGAAAGAGGACCAGAGGCAAGAGGTCGGTGATAGGGGATTATTGAAGAAGCGCCCAAGTTACTGGTGAGCTGAGAGCGGAAAACATTGCGCAGAACTGCAGGTAGGGCCAGCCTCGATGACGCAGCACATTTAGTAGCCATACTGGGAATCGCCTGCAGATGCAAAAAGAGGGAGTAACAACCAAGCAAAGTTCAAAATGAATGAATGGGAGAGAGATGTGGAAGTTCAGTGATGGGAAAATATCCGGTGGCGATAAGATAACCAAATCCAAATGTCAGTGGCCTGAAGAATATGGCATAACAATTTGTACGTGTGTAACTAACTAGTTAACTATTAATTTTGAGCTTTTCGATTTCTGTATAGAAGAAAAGTCAGTCGCAAACATTGTCGTGACTTTTTTCTACTCTTTTCCGGGTCTTTTTTACAATATTTCCCCTTTAATTAGTGTTGTAGCTAGAGTGTAGACAGAAAAAGGCTTACCATGTGCAGATGACTTTTGGAAATATATATTCCTGAACTTATACATACTATGTGTCTAGTTTAAACCAAATGTTTCTACCTATATTGAATCATACAAAGCAAGTCTATGATCGAGTAGACATTGCCCCTTACTACTACGTAGATACGTGTCACTAGATACTCTGTTAATTAAGTAACAGGATGTTTGGCTATTTTGATTTCCCATTGTCAATATCACTCGAGCTGAGAAAGCTAGAGATACCAGGTTGTGGTACATATGTTGTATATGACTTGCAATAATTCAAAAGATGTCCTGCTTCTGCAGCCAAGCCTCCAGGATATCGTTCACTTTCTGTGACCGCTGAACCATAATCCAATGCGATGAGCGAACTTCTTCAACTGTCAGATGGGGAACATATGCTCTCATATCCTCCACCATGTCCGAAGTAATCGCAAAACCACCCATCGCCCGAATGAAAAGCGTGGGACAATTGATCGTCACCTTTTTCAGATCCACAGTGAGTAGGGGCAAATCATCAAGGAAGTTTTGATGAAGCACACGATAGGTGTTGCCTGCATAGTTTTAGTTTCGGAAGATGGAGTAACAATCACATAACTTACATGGTCCCCGGAGCCCAGTCCTTGAAAACTCATTTACATAGTAGCTCATTTCCTCCTCGTCTAATAGTTTACTAGCCGATAGCTGGGGTAAACATTCGAAGTCGATACCAGATACGGCAGTGATGGCCTTTTTCCCATCCTTGGTTAACCCACCGTGCATCGCATTCAGGAAATGTCGGATTCCCTCGTTGTTTTGCGTGTGTGATTCGATCACACCATCCTCACTCCCAAATTGGAGCATATATCCGAATGACGGCTGTAGTTTGACTAGGTCGTTTACAGCAACGTAGTTTGGCGACGGCGGGAAGTAGGGAACGACAAATAAGATAAGATGGGCGATGAAGTCAGGAAAGTATAGCGCAAACCGGGAGGCAAGAACGGAGCCCCTGTTTGTTGCGGTTCTCAGTTCCTTTTTGATTCATGCCATGTCGAGTAAGAAAGCCACATACCAATCATGACCTCCGAGTATGATGTCCTCACAACCGGGCTGTTTTGCTAGGAGGTAAAAGTCCTCGCACTGAGATTCTACCCTAGTCACCCCATATCCATGCTTGGCGAATAAGTAAGGAGTTTCTGCAACAGGTGCGGCACATTAGATATTAGATCCGTATGCAAGGGGTCTTGGATTGTATTTCTGATCTCCACTTTTATTTTGCTGCTGTCTAAAGGAAAACTGATCAAATGGCTGGTGCACCCGCTCTATGCGTTCTCATATATCCGCTAAATGACAATCTCGCGATATTAACATTCATGTGTGTAATTGACAATGGGTCAATTTTCTTCTGGAGTTTGACGCACACTCCTCACTTGCGTCTGCTGCTTGGCCTCTGACTCCATCTCAGCTGTTTCAAGATATCGTTTCATGATGGCGCTGGCTTCAGCGGCATAGTGACTGCGCTCACGAATCGGGGAACCATACCGATAGAATAAAAATGGCATAGGAAGACACGCTAGGGCAAGAAATGCTGGAATTGAAGAGGCCCAGTGAATTCCCAGATCCCGATACATGTAGTTTGTGAAGAGCGGAAAGGCAGCCCCAAACACAGATCGCAATAGAGAATTTGCTGCCAACACGGAAGCGGCATAGATGGTATAGGCATCGACGAGGTAGTTCAAAACAGCAAGGAATACCGTCACCATTCCAAAACCAAATGGAATTCCTGCAGCGATGGGAACCATCCAGTGAATAGACGGGGAATTAGTCCATGCAAACCAGAAAAGACCCACAGGAAGGGCAATGGCTCCTAAGAATGCGTCCGGTAGACGATCCTCTGGTGATAGATTGCCTTTTGACTGTAGGAACTTTCTTTTGTACCGTTGATACATGGGGACTGTATACACAGTGGCACCCAAAATCCCAACCATGATTCCGAGAAATGTTAGGCCCGTGGTACCCTCATCCCATCCACGAACTTTTCCAAAGACAATCGGATATGCTGCCAAGAACATGTACAGTGTACCATAGATAATAGCGAGATACAAAGACAACAATAGCACGATTGGCTCACAAAAGAGCAAGACCCATGGCCGTGATAAGGCGACGCTCAATACTTTGGTCATAGGAAGCTTCCCTTGTCCCATGTCCACTTTGCTGCGGTACACGCGTTCAGTAGTCTTTGAGAGGGCCTGGGCGCGTTCTCGCAATAGGACCGGCGCATAGGTCTCGGGTAGGAATAGGTACATGGCTACCAGCATAGCGCCCGATAATGCCACCAAGAGCCATTCCACCTCGCGCCAACCTGCGCCCTGGGCCAAAAAGCCTCCAATAACAGGCCCAAGAGCCGGTCCCATAAATGGAGCACCTGCATACAGACCAGCCGCAAACCCTCTCTCGACAGCTGGAAATGTATCAGCGATCACGCCACCAGAAATGGCCATTGGCGCTGACCCGAAACTACCAGCAAGAAACCGAAAGATGATGAGAGATTGTATGTTTGGCGAAGCGGCTGCACCGGCTGTAAAGGCTGTCAAAGCGATCGCGTTTATGAGAAATACGGGACGACGTCCGTATGTTTCACTCAACGGTGCCCACAGGAGAGGGCCAACAGCAAAACCGACAACAAACACAGAGACACCCAGCAATGAGAGCTCCTCATTTGTATCAAGGGATTTGACAACTTCCACCAGGCCTCCCGTATAGGCAGAGGAGATGAGAGAAACCGTTAGAGTTGCAAGCGAAACAATGATTGTGATGGTCCATTTCGAGGATTTGCTGAAGGCGAATGGATTGAGCTGGTCGTTGGTAAGCCAGGAAACAACATATGGGTCATCTTCCGTGCCAGAGCCTGGGTATGTGTGGTCGATATTGTGCTCGCTGATGCCGGTCTTCAACGCCATACGCCACAAGGGAGTTGTGGAAGGCCGAGGCTCCTCGGCCCTGGGTGCTGCCATTTGAAGCCGTCAAGGATGTAAATTTTTTTCTATTTTCGAAAAGTTGATCTTAGCGAATTCGCTGTATTCCGCCCAGTGGCATCTAAAACAGTTCATGGGCGGTCGGGTAAACTCGAGACGGAAGGAATGATCAATTATATATAGAGAGACAGCCCTGTAAGGGAAAACCTTATCTTATTTTGGATAATCCATGGATCTTACCAAGTTCTGCATCCCGAAGTCTATTGGGATGTGGCGTCTTTCACGATCGCGCGTAGAATATGTCGAATTTGTCACGGCAATGTACAATGTAGGGCTATCATTTAATTAATCAACACAATATTGAAGTTTAAATATCCCTTAGACTGGTCTAATTAACCTACGGAGCGAAGATGAGATATAAAGGACACTAGTGAAGATCATCGTTAGCTCAAATAGTTGGATATGAAGCCCTCGAAATTATCCAACGGTGATTCGTCCTTAACCCCTTCCCAAAAGAGCATCAATCCTATCGGCCACCTCAGCACTCAGTCTACCCTTCTTGACTCCATTTATAGCCTCCTCTAACTGGGGACCAAAGCGTGCCCCGATAATGATCCCATCCCCCAGCTCCGGCCGGAATTGGGAATTGTGTGCCACCCATCGGTAGGCCAACTCTGCCTGCGAAATCCCAGTATCCTTTGACAATCGGACAAAATCTGCCAGTGCTTTCAACATGCAAGGTTTGTTGTATAAGGCATTGTACATCTTGGCCGTGTAAGTTCCGCATGGGTCCCATCGTTCCTTTCCACCGGCCAGGAGTTGTTCGGGAGCTTTGGCCAGGAATCCACCTGCAATTGGGCTGTATGCATAGAACGCCATGTTCCACTTGCGCAGGACTGGCATCAGCTCTGTCTCGGTACGCCGAGAAATGACATTATAGTTGCCCTGGTAAACGGAAGGTATCACGAAGTTGTTTTCCCTTGCCACTCGAATAACTTCTTCGACCTCATCTGCGTTGAAATTTGACAACCCGAATCTCTTGAATTTGCCGGCTTTGTACATCATATTGATTCCTGACAGGATGTTTTTAACATGACATGGGGCATGTATGTAAAAAACATCAACCTGTGACATCAATTAACATACATTTTCAACACATTATCTCTAGGGACATACACTGCTGGTTTTCAGTTTTTTTTTTTTCAATCTCTCTTCGCAACTTTTCACAATGTTCTCCTTCGTTGGCTCCAGTTGTGATAGCCCTCCGCTAAATTTGGTGTCGATGGTGAAGCGGGTGGCTGCACCCGTCATACCTAGGAACTCTTCACTCTCACCATATATCTCAGCTGTGTCAATGGTTTGGGCCCCTTCATTTTCCAAGTACTGCAAGACCTCCTCTACCGTCTATAGAGTGTGGCCTCTATATTTGGCGAAAAGCCACCATATACGATTTGACATTGTTAATCATGATGGGAGCCTTGAATTTGAAGCTTGTAATGCTTTTAGAAACTGGAGTTCAATCATTTAAATGGAAATGACCTGTCATAATCACTATATATCCGGTGAAGAAACCAAAGTATAACAAGGAATGTTAACGGAAAAAGTAGCTCACCGCAAATTCATGCCAGATCAAACTCTCCATAGTTTTTGACATCTTTCTATCTTCCAGCTATGTTGTACGTACGTGCTATGTACATTGTGTGTGATATATTATTATAACACGGGAAGTATGCAAGGGGCAGATCTCAAAACTAACTTGGGATAGCAACTATACCGCTTATCACTTTCCTCCCAGCCTATTTATTCCCTGATGCACCGTGAAGATATTATCGGGATCCACTTCTTTTTTGAACTTAAAAAGCTGATCATAGTTGTCCTTCCCCCAGAATGTGTCAATCGGATCTGGCTCGAACACGTCTCCTTCATTTTGGTATGCACCTCCACCAGGGGTCAATTGTCGTAGCGGGTTCATGGACTGGCTCGTCTTCTTCCAGATATCTGCTACGGTAAATGGTTCAACCGAATCTGCCCATCCTCGTTTATGAATGACATGCCACAATCCGCGGGTGTGACTGAAGAGTATCCGGGGTCACCGTTTCGATCCATGCCCGGAAGGTGCTTCGAGTACATGACTGGGGTGGTGAGGCAGACAAGTAGCGGGGGTAGCGAAAGTGAATAATTAGTCTTCTGGTCAAGGATAAGCATGATATCATTCAGCACCTCAACAAGCTTGTGTTTGTTCGTCGTCCCCTGAAAATTGTCACAGGGCACAATACGCGATGACATGGAGACAGCCGCTTGATAGTGGTTTAGTGGCATGGTATTCAGTATGTCCATACTCTGCATCAACTCTCCAAATCCGGCAAAGGTTGTCAGATTTTGGGACGCAGTGGTACTAGAATGGAGAGCAAGTCTAGGATTGGCTTCATTGACTCCTCTGCCTGAGTATGTTTCATCATTGATGTCGCTATAAACAGGATTATTGGCTGTGTGCTGTCGTTTCTTTATGGACCCAGGAGCTGCGTTGGGCGATCTTTAGCGCTGGCAGAGATCAGAAGGGTGACCGCTCGCATAGTCGAATGTTTCCATCTTCAAACTGCCAGCTCAAGCATCCCTCAACCGACCGGTTGGCTTTCATTGGGTCCACCCCCGGACTTGAACCTTCTTTTCTCCCCGACGGAGGAATAAATAAAAGTGTTTATCCATGCCCTTTGTCTGGTAGCCTACTTAAAAGGTGTATCGAATATCAAGTTTTCGGTAATGTATTATATGTGTGATAGTGGCTATATGGATGTTCTGGCCTTTAACGGCGACATCCACCGCGAGTGCTGAAGTTGGAAGTTGACGCTTAAATATGCAGCTTTTCACAGCAGTAAGATGCGACCAACACTGGAGCACTGTTATTGTCTGGCGAGATGTTAGAGCCTTGTACTTCATACTTCGTTGATCTGTGTGGTTGGTAGAAATGGACAAGTACGGCTTCCAAATAAGTGTAATACCATAATACCGGAGTTAGTGATGTATCGCAATAGACAGGTCAAATTATGCCGTGAGATTAGGGCATCGGAGGGGCACGAGATACTCGAGGCACGTGAGACTCAATCGAGGTGTACAGACAAAGTCCGAATTTGCTTTAGTCTGAGACCAACCTGTGAACCTCCCTTGGTTCCGAGCTGATCTGATCTGATCTGTGATATAATCACGTCTAACATCCCACGTCTAACATCCCACGTACAACTACTTCCATCAGAACTCACGTTGAGCCGAAGGTCCGGGTTAGTGCGACGACCTGTGCGTACACGACCCACCGTTCATCTCACGCTTTTCCGCAGATCGAGAAGAGTCAAAGATCTCAAAGCTCTGGACAAGTGAGAACTTGGCAATTCCTCAAATCCAGGCTAATCAGAAGCCAAGCATAATTCCATATAACCCCCATGGAGCCAGGGGGAAGCAGAAATCCAAGGTTCAAATTCCTCTGATCGACTGGAATGATCTGCTTTATCGCGGAATGAGCCTCGTGTTTATTTCTTTCTCTCTTCCTATACGCTCTTTTGGTGAGTTTTAGATTTGTGTGTGTATATGTTGTACATGGAGATCGGACTTGGCTGATCAAAGCTTCATTTCAGCTTGCCCCCACTAATTCTACTATCCTTCCACACTCTCTCCTGAGCGCTCCCGAGATAAAATTTCCGACGCCTACTACAACCTGACTGGCATCTACGAACCTACCTCATGATATTGCCTTGAAATATAAATACCCGCGCTCTCAGTGGACCTTGAATCACCGATCGCCTCCTTCCCGAGGATATGGCTACCACCGCCCCCCTCAGTGCGAAAAGCAAGCTTGCTGGACCAGGCGCATCCTTGAAAATCACTCCTTCGAACTCTCCAATCCTCCGACCAGGCACGCGATCCCCTAGCAAAACCTCCCATCAATCCTCCTTGTCTCTCCAGACCGTTATCGGCACAACAACAACCACTCCCAATGGCTTTTCAAGCCATGACCAGAGCAGAAGCTTTGCGCTATGCGCTGGATCAGCAGCGGTTCTTGCAGAATTGGACGAGAACGATAACATAACACAGCGCTTCTTCCGAGCCCGGCCCTCCGCAACAAGTGTCAACCCATCAACTTCTTTTTACAACCATTCGACTCCCCCAACCACCCCAGACCCGAGATCGCGATCCCTTTCCCATATCCGGTCCAATCCACACCTTAATCTCCACAATGGGTCTCCGTCAAGCGAAGCCATCGACAGCGGCAGTCCACGTGGATGGTCTTCGAGGGAAAGAATCAAAGCAGTGACGAGTGTTTCGATCAGCCCGAATGGAAGATTCCTTGCAGTGGGAGAGGTACGTGGGGGAAATTGAGATAAATTATTGCACCACAGCAGCTGACAACTTCAAGACTGGTTATAATCCTCGTGTTTTAATATTTTCGACAGCGAGAGATGCTTTGCCGGATGTTCCCCTCTCAATTCTGAACGAGCATACGTTCGGTGTTCGCAGCCTGGCGTTTAGCCCCGACTCTCAGCATTTGGCAACACTCGGCAACCCGAACGATGGATTTCTCTTTATCTGGACAATCAACCTCAAAAATGGGTCGGCCAAGTTACACTCCGCGAATAAATGCACTTCATTTATTAAGGATATGTGCTGGGTCGGCCAGAGCTTGGTGACGTATGTTTGATTGGATGGTGATAACTAGCACCGACTAATGTCTTTGTTTAGGACCGGTCTGCGACATGTTAAGGTCTGGCGTCTTCCAACAGTGATCCGGCCTGTTTCACCAACCAAGACACGTTTAAATGTCGAGGGAGCTGGCCCCTCGCCCAATCCTGCCCCGAAAGCACTTTCTGGCAGGAATTGTCTACTAGGCGCGCTGGGCGACAACACCTTCACCTGTGTGAACAGTATTTCCTACAACGAGGCTGTAATCGGCACAGATTCGGGTGCGGTTTGTTTTCTCGATGATCGCGAAGGATCGCAGAAGATGATCACGGTAAAGCAAGTTGGATTCAGCATCACCTCGTTGGCCGTGGACTTTGACCAAGAATCCATATGGCTAGGTGGACGAGGACGGCAAATGCAGCGGGTGCCATTTGAGGTTCTACGATCATTTGGCTCATCCACGCCAATGTCTCCTGTGCGCCTTGACAAGAGTGCGCTTGACAAGAAAAGCAAGACACCAGCGATTACTTGTATGGGGTCTCTTAATTCCCATTTGGTCACCGTTGAATCCACCCGCGCGATTCATGTCTATCCGATTGACACTTTAGGCGAAGATGGTGAACAGGAGGAGGGCGAGGCTTCCATGCCGGCCCATCGGGACCCGATTCTCGGCATTTGCCGCATGGATTTCCCTAATGACTTGTCTGCGGACTTCTTCACATGGTCTCGCAATGGTTCTGTGAACTTTTGGGATGCCCAAGGGAAGTGTCAAGGATCTGAAAATATCGATCTCGACCAATTTCCAGGAAAGGAAGAAGATGCGGCAAACGAACTGAAAGTTTTGAGGACCGCCGAAAATGCACACTGGTTTGTCTCTGCTGACAAGTTTGGTGTATTGAGGTATGTGCAAATATGAGATAGTGACCAAGATCTTTGACTGACTCTGGTGCAGAATCTTTTCGAATTCCGACTGGACTTGCCTCAACGAGGCGCGCGCCCATGGTGGAGAGATCACGGATGTGGCCATCCAAGGAATGGACGATACCTGGTTGATAGCTAGTTCTGGACGTGATCGGATGGTGCAACTCTTCGAGAGACGAGACACCGAGTTACAGTTGATTCAAACCATGGACGATCACGTCGGAGCGGTTGGACAATTGATGTTCATCAACGAAGGCGAAAAGCTGCTTTCGTGCTCCGCAGACCGCACCGTTGTCATACGAGAGCGTGCGACACGCGGGGTGGATGGTGGCACATCTGTTGCCTACCTCATCTCAAGGGTCATCACTCAAAAGTCCTCCCCGGTGTCAATGACACTTTGTCCAGATGACTCGAACATTCTATACCTTTCTACCCTGGATCGTTGTGTTTCGAAATTTGACATCCCCTCCGGGCATCAACTTCACTGTTTTAAGGCATCTGATTCGGAGACAGCCGATGCGGTGGTTTTGGGCTCGTTGACAATTGCATCTGAAATCTCAGGCCAGACCCCGAAGGTCCTTATAGGTGTTTCGAGCACCGACAAATCTATTCGCGTCTACGATCTAGAGCGAGACCAGCTCCTCACTGGTGAATTTGGCCATACAGAAGGCGTCACCGACGTGTTACTCCTGGAGGAGCGTGATAAATCCGATGGGTCCCAAACCAGGCGCACAGTGGTCAGTGCTGGTATGGATGGCATTTTGATGATATGGAACCTATCTGTCCAGCAACAGGTCTCACCAGACCTCATTGGGAACACACGCGAGGACGATGAAAACCCCGTAAAGGAACCGACAGCGGCGAGGCCTCCTCTCCGAAAAGTCCTTTCCCGCAGCGAGCTCGCCGGATTTCAACGACCGGATAGCCCCAATCCTACAACACCAACACCCATACGCGAGCACTCCCCAACCCTACTCCGCAAGCTGTCCCGACTATCACTAGCACCATCATCACTTAAAAACCACGCCGTTTCAGAAACATCCTCCCCACCAAACCGCCTCTCCCCAACACCAGGACCAGGCACACCGCAAGACCGACGCCGCCGCTCCCCATCCCCAGTAAGCCCGAAATCCAAAACCCCAACACCCCGAAAACCGCACAGCGCAAGAACCACCAACCGCCGCACATCCCTCGACTTCCGCAACCGCGGCAAAATAACACCCCGCAGCGAGTTCGGAAGCCTGGATATGTCCACCGAGCAGCTATGCCGGAGTCTGCGAGCCTATCGCAAGAAACTCAACGGCTCGAATCAACGCATGCAAGCGCAAAAGGAGCTCGAGCGCGAGCTCAGTCTCACACTCCGCATTGTGGGTGGCCGGGGACAGAGTAGCGATGAGAGCGCCGAGACTGAGACGGATAGTAGCGGGAAAGATATGGAGCGAGAGCAGAAACAGAGCTACTCGGCCATGCCAAAGTCGCCTCGGATTCCTCACCGTATGCCGTCTACCCCGTCGTTGCGGCATAAGGGGGTGCGGCACGTTTCGCGGAGTCGTTCTTCCGATACGAATGAGGAGGAATGAACTCCGTTCTCTCATTGTGGATTATTTATTCTGCTTTGAGGAGAGGTACTGCATTTTTTTGGTTTTCCATGGCTTCGGTCGTGGAATTGCTACGGCGCTTCTATATTACCTACCCCTGATCGTTCTTTTTTTTCTTCTTTTTTTTCTTTTACCAGCATTTTGGCTTGTGCATTCTTTTGCAAATTCTTTTTGGAATCTTTTCGTTTCCTTGCATCTTTGCATCATCTACTGGATTTTCGGTGGCTTGGGCGATTTTCGTTTCTACTTCCTGATTTCCTAGAGATCATTTCCCCTTCTGATGATACCCATATTTAACCCTTTATTGAGAGGCTGTAGGCCATCTCACCATGATCAACCTCCCTGAGTCCTTTCTTTCTCTTTATTTTATTTTATTTTTCTTTTTATCGGGAAAGCATAAGAATACCTAATTCAAGTTTTTCAATTTCATCTCAAAAACCTAACACTTTACTCTACATACATTCTTCCATCTGAGACACCATTGGACGTCTCCATCCGATCACCACCTAATGTCAATCAGTAGGCCCCGATAGACGCTTCATGCTAACTGCACGCACACGCATTCTCACCACACACCCACTCGAAATCTCCAGACCAAATGAGCTTAACAACCCAAGGCCTTAGACTCCAATCAAGCTCCCCAGTCGATTTTGAAGCGTCTCGACCAGTTGTTTGCCCTGGGCACCTGGCACAAGCTGAGCAATCTCAATGGCCTTGTTCGCCCAACGCTGACAGTCCTCATCCTGCGTAGCACGGTAAAAGTCAGTAGCCTTGTTGAAAGCCACGGTAGCAATCTTGATCAACTCCGCAGCTGGATAGGTAAACATTTCACGGAGCTCAGAGCCGGTATGCATGGTGTTCTGGCCGTACTCTGTGCTGAGTCTCTCATGCTCAACGTCTGCCTCTGCCTCTTCGTTTGCCATTTCAAGGATTTTGTCGAGAATATCTTCAGCAACCTCAGGGTCGGCCATTTCAACATCGAGATTAACAAATTCAAGATAGTCTGGTTGTTGAACTGACATAATGGCTAGTGCAAATAGACAATGGAGGTAGCGGGGCAGGGAAACCCGGAAATCGCGCTGCCATGTGCTTGGGGGGTCGTCCTGCAGCTCGCTAAGTTTTAGGACGATCCGCTATTGCATGGATGTCAGTAAATGTTCAGGGAATGCAGTATATCATCCATAAAAATAGAGCGTACCTTGATGATCTGGATTGCCAATGTGGGTGGTAGGTCCAATTGGAGAGTCAGGTCCATAATAGGTGCGTAAAACTTCGGATCGGGGAATGTGTCGTCGGATGCACATATGCTGGCCACATCGTCCCACTTCTTAAGGTGCATGGCAGCCTCAAGGTCGAAGAATTTGGCAACATCATGGCGCCCGTCTTCTTTGTAATTCGCGACATCATCTGCCTCCTCCTCTCCATCTTCCCAACCATGCAAGTCATCGAGTTCCCGGAAATAAGCGCGTACATTCTCGTAGTGCGATGTCTGCATATGGTTAGTATGGTCATTAGGCTATGATATTGTGAAATTTCCAAGAAATAATTTGGTATAGACAAGAACTGTTGGAACTAACCTTTTGAGTCGGATCATCCTCACAGCGGGCCCCGAGGGAGCTAACAAGGAGACGGAGGTAAACAACTGCAAATAAATGCGGCCTAGGTGCTTTGGAACCCATCTCGGGGTATGCAATCTCACGATACTGAAGCGCAAACTGTAAACTTGTTAGCAAATACAGCCAGAAAGATACCTTGAGTTGATTGGAAACAGACATCTCTAGAGTGATCCAGGACAGAAGCAGCCCACAGAAACCCGGAAGAGTTGATAAGTTTCAAAGCGAGTTTGTAAGATGCACAATACAGCCATTGCAGTTGGGTGACTGAGACCTCCTGGTCGCCACCTTCAAACATGCTGTTCTCTTTTGCATAAGACACGGCTGTTGGACAGTCAGCATCAGAAGATAGCTATATCTTTAAAAGGGGAAAACGCACCACTTTGGAGTACAGTCTCGATACAGTTGCCAATCCTCTGGTTAAAGCCTTTTGAGAGTTCTTCGGAAAGAAGAACGATTGCGAATCTGTCCAGGGTAGCTAAATTAGCCTTGTAAACCAAGTCATAGATTCAAAACATGCTCACATGTGATGTTCGGCGGCGGGAAAGTCAGAGTGATAAATGTCATCTGAAGTCAAACATTTGATGAATTGATCAAGACAGTTCAGTACTTCTTCTGGTTTGTGTTGTCTCTGAGCTTCCATTGCGCATGATAGGAGACTCATTTGTTTGTGCGGCACCGGGTGCGAAGGAAAGCCGAGATAGAAATGCCCTTGTATTTGGTTAGAGTAAATTAGATGAGTGAAAGTTCCATGAAATGTCCATACCATGGCCGTCTTTCTCTTCTAGCAAGAGCAACTTGTAAGACAAGTACATCCTCTCGCAATCCACTTGACTTTGGAGTAGACCCCGGTCGATTAGCTGACGAGCAGCGGTGGTATCGCCAGTCTGCAGGTAACATGCTACCAGCTTCCTGAAGAAATGTTAGCCCGCTATGCAAGTAAAATGAGAGGCTTGTTTCGCTGACTTTTGTATCGCAATCTGGATTTCCATGGAGCAGTATTGAAAGATCTTCGGATTAGTGCACACCTCAAGCCATAGCTTTGCAGTCCAGTAGTCCTTCTTGAGAAGGGCCTCGCCGGTCATTTTCCAGATGCACTGTAGGCAATCAGTCAGCTATTTTCATTGATGATCATGAGAGTTTGCCTTACAATCACGGCGGCATGAGCTGCCCTGGCGCTAATTGATGGATATCCACGTTTCTCTAGTGCGTCAATTACACCCCCAAGGGTGCGAATGCGATTGAAATCAGGGTACTCCGATCTGCTCAAAAGTAGAAGAAAAGCAACAAAGCATTTCTCTGTCCATTCTCTTGGCAGAGGGCGCATGAGCAAAATTCGAAATGCTTCCATTCCGTTATCCGAACCACTATATAACCATTAGCAAAGTACATCACCAAACAGACTGCACCAAGGTACCCTGAATGGCCCATAGATCGGGCAAATTGGAAAATTCTAGATCCATGTTAATATCCGTGAAAAAGTTCCAGTTAATACTTGTTGGGATAACTCACATCGGCATGTTCATATCTGTGAGAGGCAACTTATCAACCAGACCCTCCAGGCCTGCAACGATATGGTTAATTCAATTCCACCCAAGATAAACATCAGTCTTGCCTTGGAGTAATTCGTCGTTAGTAGAATTGTTATGTCCCATAGAGAGATCCAAAAGGACCACAGCAGGATGCTCCGAGTAACACTAAAAAGGTCAGCTTCGGGTTTACCACACCTCACCACATACGTACTTCTCTCAATTGTCTCATTTCAGTGTCGTAGGTGACGGTTCCCAAGGGGCTTCTAGCCTGTACAGAAGCCATAACTGCAACATGTTAGTCCAGGTCATCAACTAGATCAACCCACTCACCAAGGGAATGTCGAATAACCAAGTTCCAATTCTCGTAATCTGGAAAATTCATCTGAGACAAAATGGAGAAAGACACGAAGTAGTCTCTTGCTCTCTGCAGCCATATGATTGCGATTTCTGGCAGACGCCGTGCGAGTGCAGAGTCACCAATGATAAAACAAGTTTCGAAAATCCACTCTTCATCATTTGGCACAAATGCCGTAGGGAGTTTGCTGAAGAAATGCTCGGCGATATCGACTCGATCCTGCAACCAGGCCTAGAATAATATGTCAGTTCTGGCGTTGACACAACACGGTGTTCCGACAATACAACTCACCAGCCGAACACGAAGCAAGAGGTATCGGATGGTGAGATTGCGGTTGATCGCAGGATCAAGGCCAAGATGAACAGGCTGAACATTCGTCAACCTTAAAGCAGCCACAGACAGAATATTTAGCGCAATGTCGCATTGCTGGTTCACTGTTCTTGTTGTTAGATCTGATAAAGTCATCAAGTGAGATATAGGATGATATACCAATGCAAATACGCGCTGCCTTGAGAGCCAGGTCGAGAGCCCTGAGATTCCCTATAAAAAGTCAGATAAGCTCACTTTAACATATATTAGAGATCGTAAAAAAACCTAAGAGATCAGGCGTGACAGCCGCGTTCAAGACGGCGAACGCGATAGCCCTCACTTTGCCGAGCACTAGCACATCCTCCGGGTTGTCACCACGCGTAATCATCAGATCAGTGCAGTCGTTCCAAAGCGATGTCCCGATGTCATCCAGCTGCTCGCGATTCAACATATTTACCACGATACCAAACGGGTTACTGTTGAGGTCGCTATCCAGTCTGAAGATTACATTGGGGGCGAGGAGAGGACTTGTCGAAGCATTGACTGTGGATAAGATCGTATGCAAGTTGCAAGCAAAGTCTGAGGTAGAAGAATTCGAAGATTAGCTGCTGCGCCCAGAGGGGACACGGTGTGTGTCTCATACCTGCCAGAGCCTGGCGTCCTCCAGACAGCTGCGCCATCGAGAAGACTTGGGAATTGGGAGACAAAGAAAGAGAGAGGAAGATAAAAGACAGATAGGAGATGATAAAAGTTGACAGAAATGTCAAGAGAAAAGAAAGAGAGCGAGAGAGAAGAAGGCTGGAGTTGAAAGAGCGTGGAGGTGGAGGGACGAAAGAGACAACTGAGTCGTGAAGGCTGCGCTCAAACTCCTTTACGTCGGCTCTTACCATTGCACACGGAACATCCATGGATATACACTATTCATAGGATTACCTCTCTTCCTATATATCATTTGAGTCAAAACATGCTATTCCATGTTATACACATAAATCAAGCACTATACATTTTTCCGTGAAGAGCACGGCCAAAACTCGGGGAATCGGAATCACCAAACCAAAAATGATACCAAAAGAGGAATCCTTGCGTGAGATAAAATAAATAGCAGAGTCTACCAAAAAGTACTATTTATCGATGGGGAGGAAGTTCCCAACGATGAGAGACGGGCTGCACAGTGTTAGTTTCGGCACGTCAAGATCAGTCGACAGTGAGCAGTGAACACTTACATGTTGTGATTGTCTCGTCTGATCGTAAACGAAAAGCAGCAGGTAATACCATCGCCTGTTGAGTTGGGGTTAGGACTCTTCAGCGTGCAACTGGTGAGCATGGCCTTTTGCGTATTGTCGAAGGCGATAGCGCCGAACTTTTCCCAATAACTGACCAATTGATCTTCGACAATGATCTCGTGGATAGCAAGTTTGCCCTACAGAGAGAGTAAACACGTGAGTTGGCAGTGATATGACTTGGGAATCTCCAATTTTGGAACTTACATCTCGCAGACCTTCAACCGGGACATCAATCAGCTGTGCCATCTCATTGTTTCCTCGGAAGATCTCGCCCGTTCGACGCCAGCAACAGGCCGGGATAGCCATACTGGCAAAGACGCGGTCGTACTCCATAAGACTCCGCTCGAACCACATCTCCACCAGAATCAGTTCGATATCAGTCAAGCTCTGCATGCGTTCTCGGAACTTGGGCCGGAATTTATCGAGCTGCCGCAGAATCTTTTGCCGAGATAATTGTTGCATGTTCTTTTCCATGTACTGGTTCAATCGTGCATATCCCTTGACATAGTTAAACGGTTTCAGTAAACCGGCGTCATATTTCGCTTTGAGAAGCTTGTTCATCCGCTCCTCTGGTGGGTCGGTTCCTGCTGGGTCGGCGGCAGTCATGTAGTATGTTTCCCGAGCTTTGTCATTGCCCACCGTCGAGGTTGGTCGTTGAATGGAGTCTCCTGGTGGCACTTGGCTTTGTGCTGGCGGCGGGAGTTGTGCCGGAGGAGGCAGCCCGTTCGGTAGCGCCATACCATTCATCGAATTCATCAAGGATGAATCGGTGTAAATCCCCTGCATGTCTTGGTTTTGGAACATCGCCCCATCGTCCAAGAGACTGTTACTGAGGAAATCTCCGAGCAGATTGTACTCGTTGGTCACCTCATGGGCATTAAACATGTACGACGGGTGGAGAGAATGCATATCCTGGAACTGATTCTGACCACTTACCCAGTCGGTATATTGCATGACTGTCATGCCACGTCAGTCGAGTCCAGGGGCAAGAGTGGATTCGTTGCGAACTCACGCTGGGAGTTAGGCTCGAGGCCCTGACTAGATGCAGAAAGATTGCCAGGCGGTACCGTTGAAGGCGGGTTCACAGCTGAAGGTGCGATTCCGATCGTGGTATCAGGGAATGATTGCTGACCAGCAGCATCGGCGACATCGACACTCCTAGGCATGCCTTGAACGGAGCCCAAGTCATTGTTAGACGAGCCCTCGTCGTCAGCAGCAGAAAGTTCGTGTTCGCCGCGTCCTCGTTTGGCGGTTTCCCTCGGCTCGTCATGGCACAGGTGGCCGATGTTCCGCTTTATACAGCGCGTGCAGGGCCGTTCCTTCATAGATTCAGAGAGGTCAGCTGGTGCAATTTATTTTTCCGCGGGTCTGCCTTCAGGGTTTCAGATGTGACGGGTCGCGAACGGGGTAAGGGGAGACAGAGGCGTCGTACTGAGTCACAGGTCATATGCTGTCCCACGCGAACAAAATCCCGTTAGCAAAACCAGTTCCTCCAATAGATATGCGCCAGCATTAATGCCATGGCCTACGTATAGCAATCAAGCATAATGACATCCCAAGAGGTAAACTTACTGAGCGGCGACAATATACACAAGCTAGAATTGCGGGAACTTCTCGTTAGCAAAGATGTTCTTATCGTTATGCGCAACAGAATCGGGCGCGTCCAGATCCCTGTCGTATGCTGCGCAACGGCACCTTACCGTGATTCACCTTCCGGCGCTTCTTGGGACTGGAGTGACTCCCTGAGCCGGTCGTTTCAGCCTTGGCCGCAGATGTTTGCGAGTTCTTGACGCTCGTATCCTTCCCTGCATCAGTGGACCTGGATTTTGTCGCATTGGAAACGCCCAGCGGCGCATTCTTTTCGGACATTGCGCAAAAGTTGAGAACCACCAGGGCCAGAGTGAAATGGCTGCCTGCAGACCAGTTGGTAGTTGGTAAACGTCAAAAAGTTCTTGGGGATGGAGAAAGCGGAGTCACCCCTCCGAACTGCTCCGCATGGGGTTGGCTGTTTGGGCACACGCCACTTTCGGGGGCGAGACCTCGGTCGAGGAATTACGTTTTTCTATTCTTATAATTGGAATTTGGATTGAGGCCACTGTACTCCGTGCAAAAATGCAGAACTCGTGTTTTATTGATTTTCAACCGTTTAGTCTTTTTTCCCCCCTCTCATGCAGTGGGGGCCTCGGGTTGCCTAGTTATCTTTGAAGCCAAGACTCCTCCTCAGATTGGACTGGGTGCGCATGATACTCGTTGGCCCCTGAAATAGTATATCCTTTGTTGAAAAAAGATGCGTTCAACCGTGCGCGGTCCCACAATATGCAGCTATTCAGCGACTGCATTGAGATTCGAGCACGCGACGAGGATTGCCGATGTGGTTCCTGGTCGCCAAGCTCGGGCGGTACTTGGTTTGCGTTTTTAATAAGCGCGCCTACTCTGGGTCCGAGGGTCTTCATGTGCCAATCATAAGCATCGAAACGCCCGATATTGGTTGGATGGTGTGGTGATGTCCGGTGGGACGATCAGTCGTTGGGCATCGAGTATAGATCCAAAGCAGCTTGTGCACGGGTGATGGCATCGCCGAGTCCTGCGAAGGGGGCGGTGTTGCTTTGCATGGATTGAAGATGGCCATGCAGTTGCTTCATGAGTCCTTGGACTTCGGGGTCGGTCTCCAACTAAAATCAAACACAATGGTCGGTTAACAGAGCGAGCACGTGTGGTTCGCAAGCAGTCCATACCTCATCTAGTGTCACTTGGCTATCTTTCGCGCCAAGAAGGATGAACTCGGAGGACCCAGAACCCTCGGCTTGAGGGAGTGCATCCAGCTGTCGGAGCACGGGGTGTTCCTGCGGTCGCAAAATATTAGCCAGTCCCGCTTGGAAGCAAGATGCGTTTGCTGCATACATTCTTAGTCTGTCGTTTCCTTTCAGCCTCGGCCCGTTTGGCATTCTTGTCCATTTGCTGGAGTGACTTCGTCTCCCCAGCAAGGAGCGCTTCTTCTTTGGCAATTTCGGCTTTTAATAAATCGACACTATCGTTCATCGTGGCCAAGTGAGCCTCGAGCGACCGCTAAAAATTTAATCAGGATGGACTTGTCGACAATCGTAGAGGGTCACATACGTGCTCATTCAGCGCAGATTCGTAGTCGAAGTTGGATTCCTTCGTTATGGGTGGAAATGGCATTCGCGGGAGTCGTTTGCTTAAACTAAAGCAACACAGTTAGTACCTAGGTATCATCATCTCTCTCAAGACACTGGTAGCTCTGCGGAAGCTACCAGACTGAGCATGGCGTCCTACTTTCGCACAACCGCTTGCACGGCACCCTGTGCCTCGATGCGCTTGCGCTCATTTTGATTTCGCATTA
Organism: Penicillium thymicola; assembly: GCA_030142185.1. NCBI lineage: Eukaryota > Fungi > Ascomycota > Eurotiomycetes > Eurotiales > Aspergillaceae > Penicillium > Penicillium thymicola. The sequence goes on from LACB01000031.1 coordinate 77,836, forward strand.
TCACCGGTCGCTCGAGGGAGTGGAACATGTCTTTGACCTTTTCCTGGACAGGTTCCGGTAGAGGGGTCCATTTCGACTTGATGGTCTTCTCTGGGACGCGGCGGACGTGAGGTTTGAGATAGGCATAGCGCTTGGATTCGTCCTCCTGCGGGACATCGTCGGTGTGTTTTCGCTTTGGAGGCATGGTAAGTTGAGGGTGTTGGGTCTTGTCGAGATCTAAAATTAAGGTTACGTCGACGCGTCTTCACATGCAGGCAAAACAGAGCGGTGGAGACAGAACATGGAGATACTAGCAGCATTCCGACAGGTCTTGGTAGTCTTGGCCTTTATTATGATATTCGTACACACTAGTTTTTTGTATCGAAGACTAAGATAGAATCCGGATATGTCCTTGAAATGTCAAATTGTAGTATTATCTATGTCAGCTTCAAAACTAAGTGTGTACACATAGTAACTAGAGAATAACAAAACACCTATAGTTATAGCTTTTGGCAGGGCAAAGCGTCATATACTCTCTATATTCTAAGCTACGCAGAAATATATACCTTAATATATGGACCAAGTTTTTTCATAAAAAAGCATTTGAAATACTCAAACTATGTTCTACCAATACAGGCTTTTCGAACTATGCAACAGGGTATCGATATTTGCCGAGAACCAGCCGGAAGATGACTTGTCACCTACAGCGGTTAGATGGGGGAAAAAGACGGCGAAGAAACAGTATGCAGAGAAAGAAAAGCAAAAAAAAAAACAAAAGGTATCTTGTCGCTGGGATTTTCGAAGATGAAATTCCCACTCGCCGGCGTGCATACACAAAACTGTCCACCCGCTGAAACGCTTGCAATCACCGCCAAGAAAAGAGGCAGGGGCCCATCCATGAGGTCGTAAATTAACGTTGTGATCGTATCACAAAGGGTCTTAACGCGGCATGACCAAGCCATTGATGTCCTTCAAGTCATGCAGTTGGCTTTGGAGTATGTCATTCCCATGGAGAAGGTCCTCAAGCCAGTCGGCAGCTCCAGTGAGCATTGCGCTTTTGCTGAACCCGCCGCCTCTGAGCGCAGGGACGAGTGTGCACAAATCTTCGAAGCCTTGACGAATGAGATTTCGGCGTTTCTGCTCCGAAAGAATATGGTTGGTCCGCTTTTGTTCCTCTGTAAGATTCTCTCGTGCAGCTTTGGACCCTGGCTGTAGTCGGGATTTTCGGGACATGTCTGTTGATACCCGTCGGCCTTTGCTGATAGATCCTCTAGATTTCCTTGAGTGAGGTCGTGCATCATCGTCATCGGAGTATTCGTCAGCCTCCTCTTTCACGACTCTTGAGCGTTTCCGAGGGTGTAAGCTCTCGTCCAGGATAGCACCACTTCGGAAGGTGGGACCTTGAGGAGGAGCCCCAACCATACGTTCTGGACTAGGTGCTCGTGTGTTTGCTGCACTGCTTTGTGGCTCGAAACATCCGAGATTATCGAGAAGGTCACTTGTCCGCTGTTCCTCGTCGGGCTGGTCAGGGGGGCGAAGATAGCCTTGATCCATGAAACTAGCATCTGAGCCCCATCGCAAACTGCGGACCTTCCTTGATGGATGTTGGTCTGCGGGAATGGGGTCACGGACGTCGAAAAACATCTCCGAGGTATGATATCCAACCGGTACATCAGCCCGGGGTGGAGATGAAGTTGAACCATGTGCAGTACTGCCGGCGTGTGAATTAGTTTTTCGTTGCGCCCCAAGGGCAGGGAGATGGTGTCCCGCGAAAGTCTGTTGTGCCAACGTAGATCCCAACTCTGCTCCGTTTAGACCGTTGTGGTAGAGCATGGAGGTTGCGGCGAAGATATCCGAGCTTGTAGGGTTGTCTGTCATCATTCCCCCGGCTGCTTTGCCTAGACCATGCTGCTGAAATGAAGGCTGTGATAGGGACGTGGTTGATCCCTCAAAGTTGGGTGGCAGCTCACCTGACCAGTCAAAGTTGGGAGCCCCGGGTTTATGTTCTTGTCGCATCCAGAAATCATTCGTAAAGTGGTTTGCGTTCATGGTAGTAAAGAAGTTGTTGAGCATGTTGGATTCGTTATCATCAAGAAGAGAAGGCCCTGGGGGGAGAGCAGGTGCCTGTTCAAAGGGTATGTCCATGGGGGAGAGAAAGGAGTCTAGAATCGGGTTAAAGAGGGAACGGTACAAAATGATGCTCGGGGCAACCCACATCCAAAGGGAGCAGCCGGAGGGGATTTGCGCCCAGTCCGAACTTCAGTCCCAGGTCCATTCATCGTGAGGATTGGATCAATATCAAGAGGAATTTGTATGCCGGAGTGTCGGTCAAGAAAAGGGTTGCCACTCTGATGCCAAGAGTAGCGCGGATCAAGGCGACACTGTCATGCCTTGGACTCAAGTGCAAACAGTCTGCGATCAAAGTGATAGCGAAGGTTTGACTCCACAAAAGAGGGACGCGGGGAGGGGGGGTTTAGATCAAAGCCACGGGGTTCTCCAGAGTTGATAATGCGACTCGATAAGAAACCGGTTCGGTTTGGCGCAATGGGAATAAGAACAAGAAGGTCAGACAGAAGTGGAAAGAAAGAAAGAAATAGAAGAGGATCAAGAGAGTGTCCACAAGCAAGAGAGATCGAGAAGAATACGTGGAGAGTTTCGCATCAAAAACAATCCTGCTGTTCGGCCTCGACCTGATCACATGCAAAAAATTGAGCGCGTGACGTAACATTACGAAAGTTACCAAGATTACCGCCGTTCCGGTGTGGCTTTCAATGTAACCCCGGTATTTAATACGTTCCCGGGGAAGAGCTCATGTGCTGTTGACTGGAGAACCCTTCCCGAGGCCCTTGACTGACTTAGACTGACCTTTGTCTCCAGTCCTGCGCTGCAAGTACTACACAAGTATACTGCAGGTACCCTTTTATTACAGCTTGATTCTTGATCTACATTCGGAATACATCACTCTTCCTTATATCTTTTTCTCTCTCTCTCTCATTCTTATTTTGCAGGGGGAAAAACCCAGATAAATTGGGTCCGGTTCATCTCCCTATTTTGGATAGTTCTCCTAGGATCGTCCATCCGTCACGGGGGTTTTTTTTAAATTAAAACATTCGCCTTGTTCAGCCCCGCAATCCCGATTATTTTCCCAAGGTTTGCCCCGAAAGGCCCATTGCTTCGGATGATCGTCCTCTGTCTTCTCTTAACTGGTCCTTCCCCCGAGTTCGGATTTGGATCTTGTTTGCGGGAGCTTTTCTGATTTTCCCACCTGGGCAGCGACCGAGGTGTAACCGAGTCTCTAACAGGCCCATTACATGGGATTCACGATCCACATACTAGTCTAAAAAAACGATCGGGCAAAAGTGTCAATTTCCCTCTGCCGGAGAATACTACCCAATTTTCGGGAGGTGCAATTGTTAGGTTACCCACGGATAAAACCGATTAAGCTCTTACACCTCTTGATTTTCTGATTGGTGACAAGAGACTTGTGAATCCCATCAGAGTTTATTGTTGGCTGACCCCCCTCATCGCCGATTAGTTCGGGGAACTGTGATGTTGAACACCTCCCGACGGATCATGACATGAAGGTTTCCGGTAGCATGGAACCTACATTCCGGAGACGCCATGGAAGGGACAACGTCCGGGTATTCAAGCCGTGAGTCTATGCGATCTGTTACCCTTGTGGCTTGGTGCAACTGTGTGATCTGAAGAGCCCTTGCTGATCGTGACTAGCCTCTTTCGCGCCTACGCCCTGGGGTACCTGTCTTCCGTGACCCCGAAATTGGTGTCTTATGTACGCCGACTGCGCAATAAGGACTGGACTGCGCAACAGAAACTTCAAGAGGTACGTCGCGACATCACCTAAGTGCGGACCTGTTATCGCGACTTATCATGTCACCCGTTTTCTCCGGTCTATCGCGCAAATGAAGTGCTATAGCTAACCCTGATTTGAGAATAGTTAGCTAAAGTGTTGACTGGCCCTTTGCGTCTGAACAGTTTCCCAACAGCGTGTGCTTCCCTGGTCGGTGGTTCAACCCTACTACCAATAGGATTGTATCGTCTGTGTGCATTGGTCACAGCAGGGCTCTCCAGACGTGAAATTCAGATTTCACAGAGGCTCGACCGCTTAATTAGATTCGTCATCACTTTTCTATCTGGATGGTTCAGTTTTCAACTGCTGAACAGCAACCGCATCTGTCTACCAATAGAAGATGCCAGAGCTATCCGGAACTCCACAGATCAGGGGAAGAACTCTGATCAGGTCATGGCCAATCCGCTGGAGCATCACCGCCCGGAGTTAGCAGGGAGGACAATGGACCTCACCATCTACATGGTCACAAGAGCTGTAGATGCGGTCGCGTGTGTTGCATGGGGTCGCTGGTCCCGTCGCCGACGGGCACAGAATCGCTGGACGACTGTTGAATCTCTGGCCCCTGGCTTCGCCGACGCAACTGTCTTTGCCATGAGTGCCGCTGTAGTCATGTGGGCATGGTTTTATCTCCCTGAAAGACTACCCAGAACCTACGAGAAGTGGATCGGGGAAGCTGCTCAGGTCGATTCGCGTTTAATTGAAGCCTTGCGTCGTGTTCGACGGGGAGTATTCGTTTATGGAAAGGACACAGGCCAAGCACCTCTTCTACAGTCGATGTGCAAAGACTACAACTGGCCAGAGGTTTGGGGGGACCCAGCAAAAGTAACGCCGATCCCTTGCGAAATGGTTCACATGGGCTGTGGTCCCAGTTGTGAGAAACACGCATTGTCTCGATTTGCTAAAACCTTCAAATTTGCCTGTGCAACCTACATACCCCTACAAATTGTCTTCCGTCTGCGCAGGATGAAATCTGCAACTGCCCTCCGTCGGGCCCTTTCTGATGCAGCACAATCATCTGCCTTCCTCGCATCTTTTGTGAGTTTATTTTACTACGGCGTCTGTCTCGCTCGGACGCGACTTGGCCCCAAGATCTTCGATGCGAAGACTGTCACTCCGATGATGTGGGACTCTGGGTTTTGTGTCGGTGCGGGATGTCTCATGTGTGGTTGGAGTATATTGGTTGAAAAGACGCGGAAGAGGCAGGAGCTAGCACTATTTGTGGCACCCCGGGCTGCCGCCACGGTTTTGCCACGGTTGTATGATAAAAAGGTACGTATCGGACCCTCGCATCTTCTGTGTCCACAACAGGGTTACACCCACATCCCCTCCACTTCCTTCTCAATGTCTCCAAATTAGCCTGCCGCAGGCTCCAAAACAATCACGAGGTGCTGACGTGTGTTGGTGTTTCCCAGTATCAATATCGAGAGCGTGTTGCATTTGCTGTTAGCGCTGCTATTCTTATTACTTTCCTCCGCGAGCGACCTAGCATGATACGAGGAGTTTTTGGTCGCATCACATCGAGTGTGTTGAATTAGACTTTCTTTCAGTGAGATGCTTCGAAGGCATCAAACGGTTGTATTAGTTATTGGTTATTTTAGACTTCAGGTCTGACTTCTGGGTGCCATTACCCTGTATTATTTTTATGAAATTTGCATCCTTACGCACTTTGAGATGTTCCAAACTTGATGATACCGGTTAATTATGGTGATCCGTAGATATTCCGGGCTTTCAATGCCCTGTACCTACATAACCCCGTGGGGTATGTATACATAAGGCATACTATGTAAGAGATAGGTATGGTAAACAACTAGCTAGAGTATGTATGGCAAACAAACAGCATGTACTATATAAACCTTCATGACAGTCATTATCTGTCCGCTTCCTACAACCATCTTCATCTTCCGCGTCTTCTGTCTTCAAGGACTTACACCCCCACCTAGGCAGTCCCAGCACTTTACCATTATCCCACAGCCTTCTGTGAGTCCCCTGCTGGTATATTTTCCATCCATCGCCATCTCTCACTTTGCCTTCCAACCACGTTATCTGACATCCGTTAAGACACTATTTCTCCAAGACTGACTTGCTCAGATCCAACCTATTCTCATTGCTAGTACCCACTTACAAGAACGAGGTGGAGAGATTCATTTTTTCAGAATCATTGACATGTGTGTTCCAGAAGATTACGCACGCTTGATAAATGGTTAGCGGAAGCATGCAATGGGAAGGACGGTTCGCAAAGTTTCGGAATTCGATGGACTTATCACACTTCTACGCAAATGATCTCGGGTTTCGATATACCGGACACAACGGTTATTCTCGCCTGAACAGATTGGCGCGTTTCGGCACTTTGGGAATATACGCACAAAGAATTGTAGTCAATTTTCGGTGCCCAGCTGTTGAAATGTATCCATCCGGGGGTTTCCTTAGTCATTTTATCCTCACGGGCCAGCCCTATCTGAGGACAGCTGAAAGAAGCTGAGTTACTGAGACTATGGAATCCGACAACTTTAAACTTTGTTGTTCGATAAACGATTGTATCATTCTTTGAGGAAGCTAAGAGGGCTGACAGCTAAGAATACAATGTGTAAAACCGAAAAAAAAAGCCTGTGCTCCAGGATGTGGACTCATGGCCATTGAGCGCTCCAGACTCTGTTCGAAATGTTCTTCAGCATATCAAGTGAGATATCGACGTCACGCTCGGGTGGGACTGGCTGGCGACAAAACATGCTCAAACTTGATGTTCAAAGGTACTGATGGGCTCAACAATATCTCCGGGTCCGCGAGATGATATGGTAGTCTGTTGTATAGTCGGGACATGGCGGAGGCGGTTGCTCCGCGTGGAAACCACTTGTTCCAAAGTAAAAGTCTCGTACCGCTTCTAGCCCCAGCATCTTGCAGGTACGTGAGATGTGCTTGTTTAGCGCATCGTTCTTCGCCGCACGCCTAGCCTTTAGATTCTTCGGGAGTGCCACGTAGGCCGTTCGGTTCCCAGCCTTCATCTGCTCCTTCTCGTTCGCCGAGAAGCGGGTCATAGTTAGTGACTTCTTCGGCGCGGGTGCCTCGTTCGTGGCCGGGGGGTCCGTTGTTTGGGCGTCCCCCTTAGGGGCCGGGGCCGCCGGTTTCTCAGCTGGCTTCTCCTTTTTTTGGACCCCCTGCTTGTCATTCGCGGGGTTCTCCTAAAGATCGTTAGCCACGCCTAGTTATCAGTACTTAGTCTTCATACCTTGGCACCGCGGTTAGCACCGGGCTTGTTTCTTGCTTTTATTTTCCCCCATTTTGGCAGAGGAGGTTCGAGTTGTGTCGGCGGATCAAGAACAGGGAGTTGTGGATAACTGTATTAAAGAGCCACCACTCTGCGTCCGTCTTGAGCTTGTTGTATGACTCGGAAACACCTACTTCGACGAGGACGGTCGGCCATTTTCACGGGCTACTAAGTATGCCACCGGCACATAACTCTGTTATTGGTTCATATTGCCAGTAGTAATTTAGATCTACTAATGTTGTAGTTATTAATTGAAGCCTACCGATGCTTAAAGATGTCTGAATGTCTGAATACCCAGATTATAAGGTTAATAAAATTAATGCCTTCTAAAATGGGCATAGGACTTTTAAAGTAAATTAAATTTGAAACGAATCTGAAGTGAATCTGAAGTGAATCTGAATTGAATTTGACTTGAATTGTATTGAATTTGAAGAAAATTGGCAGATCTCTTGGCCGCTAGTTTAGGGGTGGGTGAATCTTTATAGGGTTCATATGTAGACTGCTATAGGTAAGTCATACAGGCGGTGATGAAAAGGCAGTGAGGTAATAACCAATGACAGAGGTTATGTGCCGGTGGCATACTCAGTCGCCTGCACTCCGTCCCGCAACATCAGGCCTCGGGAACTACATCTCATCAGCCTCCTTCAAAGAAGACGAACCTTCGATGCGTGTACTCCCTAACGGGTGGGCCGGCTCCTCTAGCCCCATATCACGTAACGCACGATCCACTCCAATAACCATACCGCGCGAAGCTGCGTCATGAGGGCCAGTCACGAGCTTGATTATCATGGATCGGGTGTCATAGTTGAACATCTGGCGAGTGCCTCTCAAAGAAAGCTTCTCCGCAATGGCTGGTGGGACATTGCTGAAAGACAGGTATTTTGCCACCTCCATTGGAAGTTTCTTCTGTTCCTCGTTCCTCCACGATCCTCCGAATAGCGCTAGCTGATGAACCGATAGCATTGAAGGTGTCAACGGGCAGCGTGTTAAAGCAATCCATGTCGGGAGAGTCTGAGTTGTCGGACATGTCTGAATGTTGAGCGGTCAATAGTTATGGGAGTTTCGGGGGAAAGATCAACTTGAAGAGAAACTGCTGACACCCTGGCGTCTGAAACTGACTTTGAAGGTTTGAGGGACGATTGAGTCATCATTACCTTACCTACCTAGGTATCGATCGGACGAAGGTTGGAGATGCTGGCACACTGTGCCTGTTGGTAGGAGACAGTGGGGATGGCGATGGTGACTGCTTCTGGCGATGGAGAGAGATAGAAGACCAAAAGGGGACGTGGGAGGGAGAGGGAAAGAGAAGAGAGGTGGGGGTTGAGAGGGGAGTAAATAAGGGAAAGAGAGGTTAGATAAGGAAGGTGCCTACCTAGGTAGGTGACATAGATCTCCTGCCGAGTGAAATAAGGAAGGAGCAGGGGACTCTAGGAGGAGCTTCTAAGAAATGCTACTCCCGATGTCCTTTAGTATAGGGTATCCTTGGAGAGATCTTTGCCAGTGATGCTTAATGCTATAGAGACTCCAGGAATAGAAGAATACCCGCTCAATAAGGCCATAATAGAAACTGTCCAATATCTGTATAAAAAGACAAATATACAACTCATATTTCATTATCACCATCACTAATGGTGATAATGCTGAATAACCCCCGAGCCATAGCAGGTCCTCGATGTGAAGTCAGCACCTGACGAATAGCAGTTTGTTCTAGCACGGGATCCGACTCTTCATCAAGCTTCGGAATAAGGGTATCTCGAAAGGGGGGTCCCATTACCAATCCCCTATAGTTAACAATTCTCTATCAGGTAACTAGTTAACTATAATCATCGCCAAGCTCTCGCTTGGTCCAATATAACCCTCCACTTGTTGTGTACTCCCCGATTTCGGTAGTAGGGAGTGCCATATATACCTGCTTGGCAAGTGCCAAGGCATCACTTGCCGCAGGACCCATAGTATGCAAACCCTGCAAACCTCTTGGGATCACAGACGCCAGCGTTGTCACGTGTTGAGGATACGCTGGGTCTCATGCGACTCAACATCTGATCCCATTGAAGTCATAGAACCATGTTTTCACGATTATCCCCTTGGTTGGGGCGCTCTGTGCTGACGGGGACGATCCCTCAGCGTTCAACCTATCTCCGGAAGAGCGTCTTCGAGGTAGAGCGGAGGTACTTTTCAAGGAATTTCCTGCTTCATGAACGCAATACATCCGCGGCTCCTTTTAATACCCCAGAATCGCAAAAGCGCAATGCCTCTACAATGTGAGCTGCCATTGAATACGCATTTGAGGGAACCCTTGTCCTAACAAAGCCACCGATCAGGTACTATACTATCAGTATGATCCTCGGAACGGTTGCCCTTGCATATGGATCTGTCCCTCTTTACAAAATGGTATGCCAAGCTCTCACTCGATCTAGAGTACATCCTAGACAGTATCTCATTCTGATCCCGATTGCAGATCTGCCAACAGACCGGTTGGGGTGGTCAGCCCATCCTCACCCACCGAACCGGCGACGGCGATACCTCTGCACGTGTGACACCAGTGACAGACTCTCGTCGTCTACGCATCACATTCAACGGCTCGGTATCGGATGTCCTCCCTTGGAAGTTCACTCCCCAGCAGCGCGAAGTTCGAGTGCTACCCGGCGAGACGGCGCTGGCATTCTACACCGCAACGAATAAGGGCCCGCAGGATATTATTGGAGTCGCAACATACAGTGTCACGCCAGGTCAGGTTGCACCGTACTTTAGCAAGATCCAATGTTTCTGCTTTGAGGAGCAGAAGCTCAATGCGGGAGAATCGGTCGATATGCCTGTTTTCTTCTTCATTGATCCTGACTTTGCTACCGATCCTAACATGAAGGGTATTGATACTATTACCCTTTCATATACCTTCTTCAGTAAGTTTTGTGTCTATTAGCTGCTTTCTTTGCCTGGTCTAACCCCAAAGCAGAAGCGAAATATGATGACAACGGTGTTCTGACGCCAATTGCATCGTAAGAAGCTCATACCAAGGGCGCCTTGGGGTACTGTATTTTTCGACTATGTGGATTTGCATAGACTTGGACATCCAACGGTGAACAAAGAAACATGCGTGGTGTTGTGTCCGGCTTTTTCGCATTCATCTCATCTCTCAAAGCAAATTTTGCATGTATTATACATCTCGGAGTTTGGCGGAAGGCTGCCAAATGCCTAGAAAACTATATATCTGTATATATTATTGAATTCATTCATATGTAATTGTACAATCTTCATCGAATTAAAGCTCTTCGATGCGCTTTGCTGCATCCATTGATAGTGGGAGCGTGCACGGACCAGTGATTAATTAGGCGCGTGTCTGGACGCGTTCTCCAGTCCGCATCCTCTATCGAAAAACCACCAGCACTCCACTTCCTCAATCCTCTCAACATTTACGCGGAGTTTTCAAAATGGCTCTCCTTGTGGACAAGCTGCGGCCACGCACCCTTGATGCTCTCTCGTATCACCCCGAGCTCTCTGATCGCCTGCGGTCACTGGTAAGAAACCCTGACCTGCGGAACATGAACACGATTTTGATACAAGGTACCATCCATAGGCACAAAGCGGAGATTTCCCCCATTTACTGGTCTATGGACCCTCGGGTGCTGGCAAGAAAACTCGCATAATCGCAACACTAAAAGAACTGTACGGCCCCGGTGTCGAGAAGATTAAGATCGACGCTAGAGTCTTCCAAACGACAAGCAACCGAAAGCTAGAATTCAACATTGTCTCGTCGGTATACCACCTCGAAATCACCCCCGCAGATGTCGGACAATATGACCGAGTCGTCGTCCAGGAATTGCTCAAAGAGGTTGCGCAGACGCAACAGGTGGATCTCGGCGCGAAGCAGCGGTTCAAGGTCGTCGTGATCAACGAAGCCGACCATCTCACACGTGATGCCCAAGCAGCTCTCAGACGGACCATGGAGAAATACAGTCCCAATCTGCGATTGATTCTCCTGGCCAACAGCACCTCCAACATCATTGCACCGATTCGCTCTCGAACCCTGCTGGTCAGGGTTGCCGCGCCTACTGAAAGAGACATTTGCTCTGCGCTCCATCTTGCAGGGAAAAAGGAAGGATGGACAGAGTCCGAGGTGCTTAACAAGAGGATTGCAAAGGAGAGTGGACGCAATCTGCGTCGTGCGTTGCTCATGTTTGAGTCCATTTATGCGCAAAAGTGAGTCTTCGCTTCGATACTCATTGAGCCGAATTTTATTGGCTTACCTTTTTTTTTTTTGTAATTTAGTGAAAAGGTTACGGACAAGACGCTCATCCCGCCTCCGGACTGGGAGGCTCTTGTTGCTCTCACGGCTGATGAGATTCTGGCCGAACGGTCACCAGCTCGACTGTTGCATGTCCGCGCACGTCTTTATGATCTTTTGACTCATTGCATCCCACCGACGACTATTTTGAAGGTGTGTATCCACATTTATAATTAATATGCTCCAGATACTAACTGTTGGGTTGGCGCTAGACCTTGACATTCAAACTCGTTGCACGAGTTGATGATGCACTGAAGCCAGAAGTTATCAAGTGGTCTGCATTCTACGAGCACCGCATCAAGTTGGGAAGTGTAAGTCATTGATGATGATTATTGCTATCAATCAAGCGCTAATGAAACACTCAATACAGAAAGTAATCTTCCATCTCGAAGCCTTCGTGGCCAAGTTCATGCGCATCTACGAAAGGTATTCTTTCCCTAGATGATTTAACCGAGACATAACTAATAATAGACTAGTTACCTGATGGGCATGGACTTCTGATTACTCACTACCAACAAACCAAGACAATGGATGAATGACGATTTGTACACTAAGGTGATTTTCAGTGAGCATGGGATCGAGGAGGTTATGGTCTGCTATTAAGCAGAATCATGCTTTTTCCAAATCTCCAGGTATCCGATTTATTTCCATTTTTCACGGGCGCATACAGGCATTTGCTGAAGGATTCTGGCGTTATATCACTTGTCATTGTGTACTATCTCTGAGGTAGTAGAAATATCCTTTGCATACATCAATTTCTCAAACTCATAGTTATATATGCACTTCAACAGTGAAGCTGTATCCGCATTGTGAGTGGTAGTCAATTATAAGTAGTATAGGTTTGTTGCAATGATATCAACCCCGAATTGTGTATATCAGAAGTCCACGGGGTGTCTTCTTAGCCTACGTCATCACATCCCCGTCATTCATAAACTGGGCCATCCACTAGAAACATTTGAATAGCTTTCATCTGTTGATTAGGAATTTCTGCTATATTTTCATAAAACTGTATCTATCATTGTCCCATCACTATACTTCTACCTCAACACCAACAGCATCCAAAATGTCCGACTCCAGACTTGTTGATATGGAACCCGGCGGAGAGAGCACTCAGTATGGACTGCATCAGCCCGCATCTTACAATTGCTCAATTGCTCTTCACTAATAACAGGGTACAGATATGAGTCTATCAGACAATTCACACTGAGTCCCTTAAAGCAAACTGGACAATTGGGGGGTGTGTCCTTCCTCGAAGATAATCCCGAGCGCACTATAGCAATGACTGACCTCATATAAGCCGGCGATAAGCACACTACAAGCGAAGTCGGCCCTGGGCTAGGAACACATAGCCCGGCACAAGGCAATGACGAGGATCTCCAGGCGCAGAAGCTAGGCATGGGAGCAATTGCTGACTCTGGTAAAGGTAAATGCTGAATATATTTTCCTTGTCTAAACTCCTAGTATCAAGACAAAAGATCCATCGGAGGGGCCGGTGCCTCAATGGCTCCCAAAGAGACGCAAACAGCTGATGATAATGTACAAAAGATATGACACGTGCCGAGGACGACGCCGCGGCCAAGGCCCGCAGACAGCAGGGGTACGGGCCTGGGTCTGGTGTCGGGGCCTAGTGGGCGAAGACGACAAAAGCAAAAGACATGACCGATGAGAAAAAAGGGAAAACGGTATCATGCGGGAAACGATAGTTTATTGGGTAGGTTCGGAGCTGGAGGAGGAGCTCTCCGGAGGTGAAGCGAGGTCGTTGGTACCAAGAGGCGGGTTTCTGCGCGCCCGCTTGAGAGAGTCGAGAGTGACACCGTTTCCGAGCTTTGTGATACCGACGACAGGGGGGTCATCCTTTTTAACGAATTCCCAGAGACCTAATGAATGAGAATGAACATCTTTCGTATCCCAAAATAGTACATGTAGAAAATGCATAACCTACCAGGCAATTTGTGGCCCGCCAATCTGAAAGCCTCGCGGGCAATCTTCTCGTGGACATCTCCCTTCACTTCAAAGACAATTCGGCTCACGGGCAGTCGGACAGTCCAGTAGTCGAACTTACCCTTACCCTTACCCATACGCTGCTCGTTACCCTTGGTGTAGACACCAATGTTGGCGCTGACACGCTTGTACAGCTTATAGTTCATTCCTCGTAGCCGCCGCTTGATAGTCTCTTCAGCAATCTTCAGCGCCGATGCGGGCATGCGGCGGTCGTGGTCTTTCATGCGCAGACCGAAGTCTCCCCACACGACTGTTGTTCCTCGGGTGGATCCGCCGGTGGCGACGTGAGGGCGACCCTTGGGGGATTTGGATTTTTCTTGGAATTTCGGGGTCAGCCAATCAAGGGCGGGCGAGGTGGTAGAGAAGCATCGTGATAGAGAAAAGGTGGCCAGCGGTCCCGACACTGTGTCGCACTGTTAGTCTTCGGCTGAATGGATTTTCTGGGAATTAAATGGCTCGTACGGGTTGGCCGTGTGCAGGCGGAGAGTGGTCCAGTAAACATCTTGATCTGTGGACCCATTGTGAGGAGGGAGGCGGCGAGATATACCAATGTTGCGAAAGGCTTCGTTACTCCGGCACTTTTCGATGATTGGCACTAGTCCCGAAGTGGAAGGGTTGTATACACGTGACACATATACTTATGCAGCTGTTTGCCTTGTAAATCAGGCTGCAATGTCAGTCCACTATGTAACTACGTACAGCATCTTTCATTCTAGAGTAGCTCTAAATACCACATTATTGGCGTGAGATGTACTTAATTGTACTAGTAGAGGAAGTCTGCGCTGCGCTGCCTAATAAATCCAATGTACATATATAGTATGTTCAAAGTCTGGCTAATCCTCTTGCCCTTTCCCAGGGCTTTGTAATTGTACTTGATGTTCATCTTACCATATAACTACATAAGTATTATGTATAACTAACCTATGTTATTCGGGTTAGGCAAAGTCCTACTCTCCATTCACTATTCTTATAGTTCGTACGGCCCTGTGTACATAGCTTATGTACGCTAATCCTAAAAAGGAAGAAAGTGCTGCCTTACGTCAGCCGGTCACGTCTCCCGGGAGTGTGTCGCGTCGTTCGCGACCTTGCCAACGCCGCGGCAAGAGCTCGATTGGTCTTAGACCAATTCCCCAACTACTATTCTACGCCGAATTCTGTGTGATTGATCGTGGCTCACTATGGATATCCGGAATTTCTTTGGCGGCAAGCCAGGTCAAGGCTCCAGCGACGCCGCCGCGAAGCCCGCGGCCAAAAAAGAGGTAAGCTGGTGCCTTGCTCATGAGAGGAGGTCCTGGTCACTTTATATGTGACCTGGCGCCCTTTGAATCGCTCGAGATTAGTATCTAACCTATAATTTGACAATGCAGGACTCATCCACCACAAGAAAGAGACGTATGCTCTCCATAATCCATACTCCCGCACCACTAGTCTAACGCAAGAACAGGCAGCAGGAAAATTGTGGATGACAGTGACGAGGAAGAAGATGTAGCACCAAGCAAAACGCCCGCTACCAAAGCGAAGTCCAAGAGTCAGCAGTATGTCGATCGCTGGGTTGAAATGCTCTCATACCATTTGACTGATGAACTTTCTTTGCAGGAAGCCTGAAGACACTAAAGAAGAACCTACAACTTCCTCCGCCTATTTCGCCTCCAGTAAGAAGAAGACACGACCTGCCAAACCGACTGAGCAAGCTCAGCCCGATAAAGCCAAGATTGTTGCCGAAAGTCCCAAACCCAAGAAGACTGCCGAAGAACCTGTGAACAAAGGACGAAGCACTACCCGAGGATCAACAAAGAAAGCCACAAACGTCCTTGAGGATGAAAATCTCGGCGCCGATGACATTTTTGCAACCGATTACGGAAAGGCCGGCAAAGGAGAGGACGCTTATGTGGCCGGGGATGATAACGACGAGGACAGTGACTTCGAAATGCTTGAGGTGAAGCCAGCCGCTGCAGCATCGAAGAGGACACAAAAGAAGCAATCTTCTCGCGATGACGAAGATGACGTGGTCATGGAAGATCTCCCCAAGATTCCTGCTCCGAAGGCTCGACCTGGCCGCAAGCGCAAATCGGAAGCTCTCATCGACGAGGATGAAGATGGTGACTACCAAGAACCCAAAAAGGAAACCAAAAAGGCAGCCCCAAAGGCCAAGGCCGCAGCATCACCAGCTGCGAAAAAGCAAAAGGCTAGCCCGAAAAAGGCTAAAAAGGAGGACAAACCAGAAAGCAAAGAGGTCCAAGATATCTTCGACAGCATTCCTACGATTGAGGCCCCAGAACCTCCTAAGGGTGAGCCAAAGAAGTTCAAATTTGGAGCACAGCAAAGCCGGGACCCGGCAGCGACTGGGACTAAGGAAATGCCCGTTGGGCAAGAAAACTGCCTTGCTGGCTTGTCGTTCGTTTTCACCGGTGTTCTGGAATCCCTCGGTCGCGAAGAGGGTGCGCAATTGGTGAAGAAGTATGGAGGCAAAGTCGTTGGGGCTCCTAGCTCTAAAACGAGCTATGTTGTCCTCGGAGGTGATGCCGGCCCAAAGAAGCTTGAGACCATTGCGAAGCATAAGATCAAGACTATCAACGAGGACGGTCTCTTCGAATTGATTCGACGACTGCCTGCCAACGGCGGTGATGGAAAGGCAGCCGAAAAGTACGCCGAGAAACTGAAGGCTGACGAGGCCAAAGTCCGTGCCATGGCGGCCGAAATCGATGCGGAGGAGAAGAAACGAGAAGAGCAAAAACGAAAGACGGCTGCGGCTCAAAGACATAAGATCACCGCCACAGCGTCTCAGACGCCACCAAGCTCACAGCCCGCATCATCTGGCGATCTCTGGACCACGAAGTATGCCCCGACATCGACCAGTATGATATGTGGTAATAAGGGTGCCGTGGAAAAGATTCAGAGCTGGCTGCGGAACTGGCATGCCAATGCCCAGGACGATTTCAAAAAGGGCGGTAAAGACGGTTCGGGAATATACCGTGCTGTTATTGTTCATGGTCCCCCAGGAATCGGAAAAACTACAGCAGCCCATCTCGTGGCGAAGCTAGAAGGATTCGACATCGTAGAGACCAACGCCAGTGACACCAGAAGTAAGAAGCTTGTCGAGAGCTCTACCCTGGGTGTGTTAGATACAACATCATTGCAAGGATATTTTGCCGGACAAGGCAAGCAAGTGGAGAGTGAAAAGAAAAAGCTCGTCCTCATCATGGATGAGGTTGATGGTATGTCTGCCGGTGATCGTGGAGGTGTGGGAGCTGTCGCAGCCATTGTCAAGAAGACCAAGATTCCAATCATTCTTATCTGCAATGAACGAAAGCTTCAAAAAATGAAACCTTTCGACTTCATCACTTATGACGTGCCTTTCAGACGCCCGACTGCTGAGCAAATTCGGGCAAGGCTGTCCACTATTTGTTTCCGAGAAGGCCTCAAGATTCCGCCTCCTGTACTTGACGGCCTCATTGAAGGAACACATGCCGATATCCGCCAGGTCATCAACATGCTTTCCACCGCAAGACTGGATCAAAAGGGTCTCAATTACGACGAAGGCAAGCAGATGTCAAAGTCGTGGGAGAAGAATATCATCCTCAAGCCGTGGGATATTGTCAGCAAAATTCTCAGCGCCCAGATGTTTTCCCCGAGTTCCACCGCTACCCTGAACGACAAGGTCGAGCTTTATTTCAACGACCACGAGTTCAGCTACCTGATGCTTCAGGAGAATTACCTCAAGACCAAACCCGCTCTCGCAGGCAAATATCATGGCCAGGAACAGCGACTGAAATCGCTTGAATTGCTGGACAATGCCGCCTCGAGTATCAGTGACGGTGACCTTGTCGACCGCATGATCCACGGCACCCAGCAGCAGTGGAGTCTTATGCCGACCCATGCGATCTTCAGCTTCGTGCGGCCGGCCAGCTTCCAGTACGGAAACTTCAATGAGCGCCCTGCATTTACTAGCTGGCTGGGCAATAACAGCAAACATGGTATGTTTTGGATGTTCACCCATTGTCTGTATAAACTCTCTAACTAATTTATCCTTCAGGCAAACTATCACGGTACGTCAAGGAAATACAGGGCCACATGCGTCTTCGTACCACAGGTAACCGCGACGAGATCCGTCAGCAGTACATGCCCTTGCTCCAGGAGAAGATGATACACCGCATGATGGACGAAGGCAAGGACTGCGTCGACTCGGTCATTGATCTCATGGATGAATATTATCTCACTCGCGAGGACTTCGATTCCATGGTTGAACTAGGACTCGGCCCAATGGACGAGTCTAAAATCAAACTTGAGACACAGACCAAAGCCACCTTCACGCGTCTGTACAATTCGCGTTCGCACCCCATGCCATTCATGAAGGCCAGCAGTGTTGTGGCACCTAAGCAGACAAAGAAGGAGAAGCCTGATATTGAAGATGCCCTTGAAGGATCCGACGAAGAAGAAGTTGTCGAAGAGACCAAGAATGAGGATGAGGAAGAACTTGATCTGAAGAAGGACAAGTATGTGACCTTGCCTAAGAAAAAGAAGGCGCCGGCCAAGGGCAAGAAGACGAAGAAGGCCGATGTTGATGGTGATGCTGAGGATGAAAAGCCGAAAAAGGCTCGTAAGAGTAGGGCCAAGGCCAAGGCTTGAGAGATGGTTATTCTTTTTGTAACATATTGTCCATTTTTTAAGAAGCATGTTTTCATAGGGTTGGTGCATTTCAACCTGATATCTCTGAGCATACCAATTTTTGTTTACATCTGGACGTGTCTTCGTATTTCTCTTTCTTCTCTCACTATTCTCCCACTAAGCCTGACCCCTCGCGAGTGCCGCGCTCTTTTGTTATCTCTTTCGCCTCTTTCATCTCGGCTGTTGCTATCTAACCTATTGTTTTGTGCAGGCTTGCTGAACGTAAGCTTCGCGGGTATAAGGTTTTGGGTAATTGTCATTCTTACCATATCCATCAGGAGTAGGAGTTGGTCAATGTATAACCTAGGCACCGGTGATACAGATACGGGGATGAATACGTGCGCAAAGAAAAGATCTCCGCCGGCCCTGGTCTAGCCTAATACGGGGGTTCAACGGGTGACAGATTATCAACATACAGATATATAGATCCTTTTCGGATATCAACCCAGATATACTGGAGGGGGTTTAGTAAAAGATAAGTAAGTCCATGGCCCAGGAGGTTCGTGGAAGTGAACAGACCCCGGCTAATCAGCAATGGGCATTATCTGTAGCAACTAGGGTTACCGCAGGATTATCCACCCCCAGCTTGACTAAAATAGCCTGTACAAGATGGAATTGATCATATAATGATGGGTAATATGAATGGATTCAAAACCAAGAAACGATCAGAACTCTGTCATGCCTCTCTGGTCGAGCTCATGAAACGGACACAAACCTCAAAAGACAAAAATCAAGAAAACAATCAAAATCAATACAAACCAAGTCCAACCCAACCCGAACCTGGGATTTCGACCGGCGGGCTGTCGCACAGGATAGCCAGGCGAGGGGAGGGCACAGCTTCCTCCTCAGTGTTGGGGCCGGCGGGCGGGTGGTTGTTATCAGGGGTGCGGTCGGCGGTAGGGTCCGGAGTAGGGTTGGGAGGTGGGGTCAGGGTAGAGGAAGTGGTGGTTCCTAGAGAGACATTCTTGGTTAGTATTGGTGATACTTCCCACAAGCGCTTCTCGTGTTACTCACCCTTCTGTGCCCAAAACCTCCACCACGGAGGTCTCTGCGCCCTCTTCTCCTCCTCGTACTCTGCGCTGATGATCATTTGGGGGTCCTTTAAGTGGACCTATAGCGCGTGGAACCTACGCATATATCTATTAGAACGATGGATATAGTAAGAGAGGGCAACTCAGACTATACATACCGGACAATCCAGATAACAGTCCCCAAAACCATACCCAGCGCCAACACCCCAAGGAGGCAACCGATCAGCTGGCCTTTCCAGGCATCGGGGTCGGTGCAATGCTAGGGACATACGGGATAAGTCCCGTATGCCCCTAGTATTTGGATGCGGGTTATGAGAGAGTTTAAGATTTGGAGGCCTGGGGGGAAATGGCTTGCTTTTATACCCAGAGGCAGGGGCGCCCTTTCCTACAGATCATTAGCTGTAATCTCGCCTAACTTTAAAGTGAGTATAGCTAGGTTTGATCATACCGTCGAGTTGTAACAATCGAGCCGTGGTTGAGTGACTTGAGTCTAATAAAGTAACGAGGCTGTAGATTCTGATCACGGCAGTGAGATCTATTTCACTTAGATCTGAAGAATGCATGAAAGATCAAAGAGAAAATTTCTGTTGGCTTTGGACTGAATTAACTTTTTGGGTCGTTCCTCTTCGAGCATTGTGACTTCCTACCAAAAGCAGTCTATAAAAACGGAAGCGGCCAAGAGATCTATCAATTTTCTTCAAATTCAGTTCAGATTCGGTTCAGATTCAGTTCAGATTCAATTCACTTTAGAAGTCCCTATACCTATATAGTGAATCCTATATTATACGTATTATGATAGAAGGCTTCTTCCGTCTAAGAAAGGAGTAAGATCCGATTGTTCTATACGATAATACTCCTAGGCATACTACTAAAGAGACTCTTGATTTCTTTAGGAGCTTAGGGTTACTACTAGATATTAGAACCAAAGACCTTATATATCTTATATACTACGAAGGATAAGAAGGAGATAGCGAAGAGGATAACTTTAGGAATTATATAAAGGATGAAAATGACGGACAAAGAGGGTAGGAGTACGGAAGGTATAGCGCTAAGGGTTATATGCACTTGTTTTTATGCCTGAATTGAGACTGTTTTGATATCTATCTATCTTGTATATTGTATTATTCAGTACGAATAATATACGAAGCTTTCGAAACCAAGTCGCGAAAGGCTCAACTTAGGTAGTTCTGATCTTTGCTTGTACGCTGGAATCAATTCGACGATGTCCAAACTTACCACTATGCTTTAGCCCCCAAAACCTTTTTATCCAAGGTCTTACCTTGTGACTCTTTGATAAAACGAAAAAGTATAAAGACATTCGAAGAGGAAAAAAAGAGCGATCGATATTTATATATCCAATCTACATCGACCATCCCGGGGTTTGACAGTCCGTGCCGAGTACCAGACAACTTACACCGAGGCCATATTTGAGGTCTTAGTACCGACAATAATCCGGACAGCTGAGGTTCTCTTAACATCCTCACTTCTTGCTTGTTAGTTGAATCCATACTAAAATCCAAATCTCTCCATCACGCGATACAATATCACATTAAAGGGAAATTGGATGTATGGGCGAAATAATGTTCTCGCAATGATATGATCAAGACGGTAGAGAAGGGGAATCTTCGCTTGAAAGAAGAAGACGGATGCTATGTTGTCAACGAATTCGAAGTAGATCAATGGAGGTAGGTATCAATCACCTCACTGGCATTGAAGAAAGCGTTGTGTTTTCTTTCTAGGTATCATCTGAAGGATACATGTATTTAAGGATCTTAGTCTTGTTCGATCATTTGAATCTCAATGCTTATTGTCATATCATCAACCACATTCCATTGAGACGGAGTAGTTGCTTATAGTGGTATAATATGTTCCACGAACAGAATTCTCGAGATCCCTCGAGATTGAGAGCATTGTCACTTGTGTAGCAATACTTGATTCGTCAAGTGTGTTGTTGTTGTATGTACATCGATGTAGTTGGGAAGGTTGGTAGGGTGACTGACCCCCTTGGCGGGGAAACGATCTGCGGAGAACACCGCAGTTCCCTCTCTTCTTGCTTTTGGCATTTGGCATACAACGCTCCTTTCTCTCCTTTCTTGATATCTTTATCTTTTTGATCTTTTCTTTTCAGGCTGGTCCTGTATGAGATATATGAGCTAGTCTCATTCGCTTTCATCCTCCCTTTATTACCCCAAGCATGCGCTTTGAGCTAGAGTTGCTGTGATCATCCAGACCTCGATCGCTACTACATAGCACACTCCTGGATTACTACAGACAAGGCATATGTCCTCGTGAAAGCCGAGAATATGTCTCTTCTTCACAATGAAGAGTACGTCGCGTCCGGAATTGCAGACCGCCCCCTCAAATCGCCGCGGAAAGGTCTCCAAAGACTAACCCGAATATAGCTTTACGATCTGGCAATTACGCTCCTCATATCTCTCGACAATCAAAGATGGAATCGGGGACCGACTTATCAACGTCAATGATTCCGTCCTGAATACACCTGGCTTCCGTGCAGCGGGCTGGTCAACCGCCGCCGCGTACCCCAACACACACAGCTCCTTCCACCTGAAGCGCACTTACTCCCCACCCATTCCAACAACGGCGAACGTTTCGTCTGAATATTACAGGCTAGCAGAACGAGATGCAAAACCCCATCGCCACGAATTGCAAGGTTTAGGCCTGGAAGACGGCGAGGATGATGGTGGTATGGTGACCGGCAAGAGCCATACGGACATGACTGCGCGGCGGAATCACGCACGTGGCGGAAAGAAGAAAACTCGACGGGAAAGGCAACAAGAGGTCCAGAGACAAGCGGAGGCAGAGGACGACGATAGCAGCGACCTGAGTGATGACAGCGACGACGATGGAGACAACGTTGGGAGGTTGGTGAATTACTGCGCGGTATCCTTCTTTCCTATCTGACAAAGAACAGTGCTGTTGACCAGATCAAATTCGACAAAATGCCCATCCGCCGAGATCGAGCCGACTCCTCTCCAATACGTTCTGGGGACACGAGGGAACGGCCGGAAGTGATGATCACATCTGCGTCAACACAAAATCTTGCAAGTCAATACCGCCAAGTAAAACCACGGCCCCGTCGAGATACAACTACTAGCAGTGATCTGTCCACGGATAACGAAACCGATATCAGAGGCTACAAACAAGGACAAGTTCAATTCTCCGCGAGTGATCAGGTCGTCGAGTATTCACGCAGACGGCGTGAGCGAACTGGCAGCCGAGGCGCAGAGAGCCTGGCTCTCGGGGAACTCCACGAGGAGGACGAGGACGAGGACTCCGGTGCCGAGTCTGTTGGGTCTGCAATTTCCTCTGATTTTGACAATACGGCTGGATCTGGCTCCTTGCTACTGGCAGGTGTGGCGGGCGGTTTGAATTTGTCCTCGCCAATGGCTATGATGAACAAGCTACCGTCTGGCACAGGGCCGCAGAACAATTCACCGCGCAAGCATCGCACTCCGGCTCCTGCATTACAAGATCTTCCCCCGCCACGGCCTATCAGCATGCTACAGCCGGTCAGCTTGTTAACCAGCCAGCTTACGTCCCGGAAGCGAGCACCGAGCAATCCAGTGGATAAATTCGTGGTGCTCTCTGGGCGTGGCCAAGAGGACTCGTTGTATTTGAAGATCTACGTTCCTTTTTCAAGCGACCCTGAGGACCCGCTGGATCTGCCACTTACACGCGAGTCCAAGCTTGCAGAACAGCCCGCACAGGTGACTGTTGCTGAGACGATTGGTCTTGCGCTATGGAAATACTCAGCGGACGCTCGCGGACCAGCAATTAGTCGTGAAAATTTGACCGTGAACCGATGGACGCTACGGATGGTCGATGATGGCGAAGTCGAATATGACTTCCCAGCGCTTGGGCGGACTCTTCCAATGACGGATTTCACGTCAAACAACAATCAATCTGCCAAGTCCCGAGGACGGTCAAGGGGCAAGCCGTACGATGAATTCGCACTGGTTGAAGCATCGAAATTAGAGTTTGAGGAGAATGAACGCCTATATCCACAGTTTAGTTCAAGCGTTGGGTCAGAAGAGGCGGATCAGTCGGCGAATCTTGCAACCCCGGGGACTCAACCTGCTGCGAAAAAGACCCCTCAAACCACACCAGCCCGAGCAAACCCCATCCTAGGCCAGCCATTCTCGTCTGCGCTCAACCACAGCACTCTTACTCCTGCTGACCGCCCTGTTGTACCGATCTCGCATGCCACTCCCCGTCTCGGTGTTTCCAAGACGTTGAAGATTCGCTTTATCAACATGGAGGCTTCCGCACATGTCATGACCATCAACACATCGACCGACAGCTACATAGCCGAGATCCTGGACTCCGTATGTAAACGATGGGGGCAGGATAAGGGCAACTACCTCTTAAAGGTGATGGGATCGAACACGATTGCACCACTCGACCGCACAGTGGAGGCATTGGGCAGCATCACAGAACTTGATCTGGTGCGTCGTCGCTTCGGCGGCGGGCCCCTTGCACTCGGCACCTCACCAGGCAGCTCATCACCAAACGCGCCTTTGATGGTGGAAACCGCCGACCCGACAACGTCCAAAAAGAGCAAGAAGGAGGCCAAGAAGGGCGCCCAGCGCATGTTGCCCTCATCTTCTCAGAAACAGGACCATCTAGGCGGATATTACCGCCGATACCATGTGTTTCGCAAACAACCCATGTCGTTCACAGCATCCAACCACCGGATCCTTACGTTCGAAAATGATTACATGCATATCGTGCCCGGTGATACGGGCAAAACGGCGTCCGGTGGTAAGACCCGGTCGATCAGCTTTAGCGATGTGATCGGATCCAAGGTCAGCCGACGGCACCCCAAGAGCTTCCGGGTGATGATCGTGCGCGGCAATGATGCCACAGAGCAGAAGCGCTATGACTTTGAAGCAAGGAGTACCAATGAGGCTGTGGAGATCGTGGACGAGATCAAGAAGAACATGGCACATTATCGCATTTGATTGTCTGCTCTTTCGGACATGGAATTGCGTTTTGGGCGCTGGGGGCTTGGACTTAGGGTTAGTAGTGGCGTTGTACAGGCATTATTCAACAATGAACATTCGACCTTCAATCTTTTCAGTTGCATTTGGATTTCGCATGAATTCAACTAACAAGCAAGAAGTGAGGATGTTAGAGAACCTCAGCTTTCCGGATTACTGTCGGTACTAAGACCTCAAATATGGCTTCAGTGGAAGTCGTTCGGTACTCGGCACGGATTGTCAAACCCCGGGATGGTCGATGTAGATTGGATATATAAATATCGATATCAGGCATAAAAACCAGTGCATATAACCCTTAGCGCTAATACCTTCCGTACTCCTACCCTCTTTGTCCGTCGTTTTCATCCTTCTTGTAATCCCTGAAGTTATCCTCTTCGCTATCTTGATTCTGATATCTAATTCCGTCATAATTAGACACCACTAATCTATTTTGGGCGGCGGCCTAGTGACGAAGCCACAGAGGGTCCCCGGGAACTTCTTTTCTATATCTCGTCTCCCATTCCTTCTTCTTTAATATCATTTACCTATTCTACCGAGATTTCATATTATCACAGAGGTACTCACCACTGAACCTTTCCTACTTTGTTTGTACTTATACTAACCTTCTAGGCTTTCCGCCCACACGATAAGATCATGGGATTCACCAATAGGCGTGCGCACGAAACCTTTGTCTTTGACAGTTATCATACAGACTCCCTGAGATACGGGTCAAACTATGTCCTTGACTCCAAACTCATCGAGTTATTTCTTGCCGAGCACGCTCTACGTGAACTAACGCAGCGTGAGGAATGGATACACGACAAGGTTACGGCCTTACAAAAGCCTATAGCTATCACGTCTGATGAGAACACTGATACGGCCGAATTTGAAAACGCAAATAACCAGCTTAAAGAGACTCAAGCGCAATATCCAAGAAGGGAGTACGCCCTTTACCTAGCAGAGTGCAGGTTTCAGTTGAATACCAAAGAGATGTATGATAGCTTAAGGCGTGATGCTAAATGGTTTATGCGCGAAGAAATGGTTCAGGATTGTTCTGACCGAGGTGGATGTTGTAGCCGGAAATGTGGATGCTGTGAACAGAGGCATCTATCTACAAGGAAAAAAGGCAGAGGCCATTGCACTGTAGAGTGCGGATGTTGCATCAGCTTTCGAGGGTTTGAGCTCCCAGAGAAAACAAAGCAGGAGATGAGCAAGGATTTCGAAACTCTTTTGAAACAATATCATTCGGCCCATACTATACTTTTAGCAAATTGCTTTTTTTGCCCTTTGAAACCAGAGCCCCGGGTGAAATCAGAACCACAGGTGAAATCAGAGCCCCAGATGTCCCAGTGGCAGCGAGCTTTTAAAAAGGGTTTCACTCACAAGAAAGGTTGAAAATGCCCCGCTCTGTTTTGCTGGAGAATTATTTGCTAAAATAATGGGTTGCTTGACTACTCAAATACGGTATCTATTTAGTATATGTAGATGTATCGCCTCTCCTCGGGGCTCCTTAACTACCATATTCGCCTATCCCCTAGGAGTCAGGAGTAGATCATCTACGCCAATTTGTAAGTTCTTTAGTAAGAAACATTGAGAACATAGTATTTGGATAAAATAAAACGTCAAATTACTAGTTTGGATATATACATTGACAGGATTCTGACTAGGGAGGGTAGTATATTTATAAATGAATACTATATTAATTTTTTTAAGACAGGGCTCTTTGCACTCAATTTCTTACTATCTTACTATCTTAGGATGTAGTAGGTCCCCTATTAGCTCAATAGCATACTATCACGCATTTGAAGACAACACTCATGTCTGTTTGCCTACATCTGAATGGAAGATGTCAATTTATACTATAGCGAGGAAGCTATTGGATCGCAAGCTATCACGGGAAAGGAATGGGAAATACGTCCTTTGATAATGAAGACGCTTCAGTTGTTAGTTTATGATTTTGGCTATTGAATTGGCAAAGATCTAACTAGGACTCCTTCTATGTATCCAATGATGGCCCTTCGGAACAATGAACAGATGATGAAGATGTTGCGCAGTCTTCGAATACTCTTCGAACACTCGAATACTGGTCCCTAACACCACGAAGAGGTGCCTGCACGTCGCTAGAGGCCTTGTTAACGCAGAAACCCCCTGCAAAGCACGATAGTAACCCTGAACGCTATACACCTGGGTGGACGGGGTTGTATTAGGGAATGCTTAGACACCTAAGCTAGTGGAGACAAATAAGCCACTAACATCTGTTAAGGATCAGGATCGTTATATTAAATACCGGACTCTTTACAGATCGCTCATGGATGCATTTTGCTTATTAATTTGTCCGCACAAAATTGAACCCTTGTTATTTTTACTTGGTTAGAGAATCTACTATCATTGCTCGTCATACTGTAACGAGTCGCCCTCAACCTTCCAAGGTTGTCTTGGATTGAATTCAGGAATTGTGGGGATAGGAGAGGCCTCAACGCGATTTTTCTATTTAGCACAGGATCACATGAAGATGTGATGGACTGCCTGATAACAATATTGAAGTTGTGGAGAGTCTGGCCCCTTTTACCGGAAAATTGTGTAGTGAAAACGGCCCCCCAAGAACGTTTCTTAACTTGGTCTTCTCTTCCCTCCCTCTTAGTCTATTGACATTCCCCCGTCTATCTCCCCAAAGATTCAAAATGTCAGACAACACCCGCCTACACCCTAACAAATCTCACGACGAGCGCCCCCGAAAGCCATACAACATATACTACACAATCCCATACTACAAACTATTCTTCTACTCATACATCTTCATCGGATCATTCACTTTTGCCTGGATAACCGACTACCTCCCAATAGTCGGCAAAGCATGTCTCTGGATCGGGTTCGCTATAACATGCGGACTACTGATCGCCATACACCCATCGATCTGCACCGAGCGGATAAGAATAGATGAGACAGGAAAGCCAGTTAGAGTACGTCGTCCGCTGATTGGGCTCAAAAGATACGAAGTTGCTTTAGACGTCGATGGCATTAGTAATGGGCTGTATGATGCTACGGATGGGAATACGGACCTGAGACTTCATGATGGGTGTCGGTATGGGTATGCTAGGATGCGGATCTAGAATGTTTTGACGATTTGAGTATTAAACACCTCGAGTGCCAGCCGTTATTCGGTACATGTATGCATGTGGAGGTATATTTCCGGCTTTCCTATACAAAATTGAGGGGAAAGCAGCGATATGTACGACGGGGTATAGCGCTCAATGACAAATGCCTGAATTTGTTGCCTGAATGCCTTGTTTTGGCCTGAAAAATAAAAATACATGAATTACCATTACAGATCCATTAATAAGCAATGTACTGGACTTCGGGACTGGTTCCTAGCCTAAGGTAGGAATGAAATGAAGCTTTTCATCCCCATACAAATGACCCATCTCCAACTTTTTGGACGATTTGCAAGTGTCAAAAATAATGTGTATCATTAACCGATTATGATCACGTGATTTAATGGGGGCATCATTATGGGTGCATCATTATGGGGAATTAATATGGGGCCGAGTATGGAGCTGATCATGGAAGTACTATGTGGCTAAGGTGATTCAGGGGCTTTGTTTTCTACTATGGTGATACCATACATAATAAATAACACTTAGGCTGAAAATGACTGCCAATAAAGACTTATCCTAATTGGATTAGACCACTGTGCCAACAGTGTTTACCAATAGGTATAGGGACTTCTAAAGTGAATTGAATTTGAAGTGAATTTGAAGTGAATCTGAAGTGAATCTGAAGTGAATCTGAAAGGTAGACTGTTGTTTCCGTTTTTATAGATTGCTTTTGGCAGGAAGTCACAATGTTCGAAGAGGGAACGACCCAAAAGATTAGGCGAAGTTACAGCTAATGATCTGAAGGGAAGAGCGTCCCTGCCTCTGGGTATATAAGCAAGCCATTTCCCCCCAGGCCTCCAAATTTTAAACTATCTCATAAACCACGTCAAAATGGCATGAAACGGAACATATCCTGTTTGCCCCGCACATTATACCGACCCAAATGCCTAGAAAGGGCAATTGATCGGTGGCCTCCTTAGGCTGTTGGCGCTGGCTTTGATTTTATGGACTATAGTATGGATTGTCCGGTATGTATAGTCTGAGTTACCTTCTCTTGCTGTAACCATCGTTCTAATAGATATATGCGTAGGTTCCACGCTCTGCAGGTCCGATTAAAGGACCCCCAAATGATCATCAGCGCTGAGTACGAGGAGGAGAAGAGGAAGCTGAAAGCTCCGTGGTGGAGGTTTTGGGCAAAGAAGGGTGAGTAACACGAGAAGCGCTTGTGGGAAGTGTCACCAATACTAACTAAGAATGTCTCTCTAGGAACCACCACCACCACTTCCTCCAATCCCAGCTCCAACCCCACTGATAACTCCACCGGCAACAACACCGACAACAACACCGACAACTCCACCACCAGTACCACTCCCCCCGCCAACAATAACAACAACAACCCTGACGGTGTCAATGACGAGAAGGGTCGGGAGAAGCCCTGGGGGCATACGGAACTTATCCCGTATGCCCCTAGCATTGCACCGACCCTAATGCCTGGAAAGGCCAACTGATCGGTGGCCTCCTTAGGCTGCTTGCGCTGGTTTGGGTTTTGGTGACTATGGTTTGGATTGTCTCGTATGTATACTCTGATTTGCCCTCTCTTGCTATATCCATCGTTCTAATAGATATATAGCTTCCACGCCCAGAAAGTCCGACTAAAGGACCCGCAGATGATAATCAGCGCCGAGTACATGGAGGATAAGAGGGAGGAGAGAACTCCGTGGTGGAAGTTGTGGGCAAAGAAGGGTAAGTAACACTAGAAGCGCTTGTGGGAAGTGTCACCAATACTAACCAAAAATGTCTTTCTAGCAAACAATAACCCCGCCGCCACCGCCAATACCGAGGATGCTTCGAATAAGCCCTCCCCTCGCCTGGCCATCCTGTGTGGCAGCCCGCCGGCAGAGCTGCCAGGTTCGGGGAAAAGCCCCACGTTCAAAGGCCAGATTCTACAACTCAGGTTGAGTTCATGGCGCCACGGGGCACACGGGGACTCCGTCTTCCATCTCACCTCGACGTCGACTCGAAGTAGTCGTGTTGTTTCCTTATTCCAATCAATCCTGTGTGACAGACCACCGGCAGATTCAGGTTCAGGGGAAAGCCCCCACGTCCAGAAGCCAAATTCTGGGACTCGGTTTGAGTTCGTGGCACCACGGGGCCTCCGTCTACCTTCTCGCTTCAACGCCGACTCGAAGTAGTCATGTTGTTTCCTTATTCCAATCACCTACCCCGGAACCGGCCGGGATGGTGGATTCGCTCATCCTTTTCGTCGCGCAGGCCTGCTGCTCACACAGTACACATAGATGTACTGCGGTTAGGTCTTTGGTTTGGATTGGTTTGGATTGTTTTCTTGAATTTGTCTTTTTGGAGGGGGTTTATATCGATATACCCATGCTCCCTCACCCTCGGGGCCTCGTTTGGTTTGGCCTTTTTTGTCTTTATTGTTTTTCTCTTGGAGGTTTTCGTGAGCCCGAACCAGAGAGAAACGACAGAGTTCAGATCGTTTCTTAGTTACTTCTGAATCCATTCATATTACCCATCATCTTGTGCAGGCTATTTTGTCAAGCTGAGACTCCGAGATGACCAATATACGAGCATGTGGACGAGCCCTCGCCGAATCCGCCCAACTCCAACGCCACGTCCTCGGTGCGAACCCAGTGACAGTCATTCGGGAGGGGGAGATCGGAAGAG